>PPLB01008137.1:710-30913 GCA_003706365.1 Citeromyces siamensis
TTTTTTTTTTTTCACTAATGGAGATCCACCGGTGTCGTTTTGTAGATTATACCCCTCACACTATAACGGTTGCCGCTTTCTCGCATCCTTCAGTCGACACAACAGCTCCTCATGGCCTGAAACTCGCTGTCGGGCGGGCGAACGGGGACATCGAGATCCAGAATCCGTCCAAGGGGTTTGCAGTAGAGTCGATTCTCTACGGGGCGAAAAACAGATCGGTCGAAGGCATCGCGTGGGCAATTTGGGACGGTACTCCGCGGCTTTTCTCAAGCGGTGGGTCGACGATCGTTACAGAATGGGACCTTTCTACGGGTCTTCCATTAAAGAACCACCACTGTAACGCGGGCGTCGTATGGTCTCTGTGTGTGGATCCCACAAACAACAAGCTTGCCGTTGGGTGCGACGATGGCAGTGTCGTGGTGCTCGATATCTCTGGAGGCCCCGGCGTTGTAGAACACGAGTGCATCTTGCAGAGACAAAACTCGCGTGTGCTGTCGCTAACGTGGCACAGCGACTCGCTCGTAGCGGGCGGGTGCGCAGACGGCAGGATAAGGGTGTGGAGCTATATGAAGGAGGATCCATCGCGATGCCGCATCGTGTCGACCCTCAAAGTGGACAAATCTAAAAAGGAGAGCACGCTTGTGTGGTCTGTCCTGTCGCTACCCAAGATGCATCAGATAGTCACGGGCGACTCCACCGGGTCGATCAAGTTCTGGGACATGGAAGGTTTCACGCTCAAGCAGACTTTCTCGGTACACAGCGCGGACGTTTTGTGTCTTGCAACGGATTTTTCAAACGAAAAAGTGTTCACCGCAGGCGTAGACCGCAAAATTTTTAATTTCAACTTGATCAACGACGGGAAGAATGCAAACTGGGTGAATTCGTGCAACCGTCTGATGCACTCCAACGACATCAGGACGCTGGCGTGCTTCACTTCTAAAAACAAAGAATGGCTTGTCTCTGGCGGCGTGGAGAAATTGCTGTGCATTCAGTCTGTCTCGAAATTTCAAGAGGGCCGCTACCATAAACTCGATATAAAGACTCCCCACTCCCAGCGGAACGTGGCAGTTAACGACGTGACAAAGAGGGTTGTTATGTGGCACGACCAAACGGTCAAGATATGGTCACTCTCTGGCCAACTCGTGTGCAAGTTGACCCTCTCCGACGAAGAAAATATAACGAGCTGCGACATCTCAGCCAACGGCAAAATGCTTGCAGTTGCGAGACTCAACAGCATAAAGACTTTCCAACTGCAGGATGCGCTTAACGAAAATGAACGTTTTGTGCTCAAAGTGACCAAGCAGGATTCGCTCCAAACCGGAGCCAAATTGCTCAAGTTTCATGGATCCTCTCTTTATTTCGTCAACCCGGAGAACGAACTCTGTTCCACCACCCACGTCTACGACACAGTGGACCAACCATCGCAGCATAAGCTCCCTTACATGGACAATATTATTGACTTTGTTGTTACGCCCAAGTGGATCGTTCTCGCAAGACTTAACGGATCCATCGAGAAGGTTTCCACGAGCGAGAGTTCGAGAATCTGCACACTCTCCTCTACCCCATCATTCCTGCAGTACTGTGCCTCAAGAGACTCGGTAGTTGTGACCACGCTTGAGAACAAGGTGCGTGAGATTCTTTTAGAAGGAGCCCAGATTTTTTCACACTGGAGCCAACAAAACGCTGATTATCTGCCCACTGAGCTCGTCAGCCAGTCCCCGGCTGTGGGCTCTTTTCTCCAAAATGAGAAGCTGTACTTGTACGGCGGACAGTGGTTTGGTTGCCTCGACCTCAAGGTTGATGTCTCAAAGAAGGATAAGCTTGCACTTTCCGCAAAGAGAGGAAAGAAGCGGTCGAGAAACGATGAAGACCCACTCAAGATGCTGAATCAGGCCGAAGTCAACCGTTTGAAGACCCAGGAGGAGGATGACAGCACTGTGCCTATCTTCCACTTTACAAACAAGTATCATTCGATTCTTTTCGCTGATATTGTCGGAGACGGCGAAGTGGCCATAATAGAGAGACCAGCGCATATGATGCCCTCTCCGCCCGCGTTCACGTTGAACAAGTTGGCTATATAATTGCATGAGACTGGATATAAAGGTTACATCGTATGGGAGCAGCTGTCTCTAGTTACTTGGAGAGTGATACACCGTTATCAAGACCGATCTTCCAATGTAATATAGAGCGGAGTCTTTTTTTTCTTCTGCCAGGCTCGGGAATCTTGGTAATTGGAGATTGCGAGCGTTCCGTCATGGGACATCCTACCACATGTTAGAAATAATGTGCCAATTATGTACTCACAAAAGACTTATCGCACTAACGGTCGTATGAGATGGTTTGCAATTAGGAGATCTCTTGTCAATGTCAGTGCTGGCTTTCTTGGTCGTCCGCTTCTGACGAAAGCTCAATCAGCTTCAGTGTGTGTTGGCCGATATTCTCCACGGAAAAGTTCCAAGTCACCTATACCCAAAGCATTTCCATTTAGTTTGTTCTTCTTGCCTTCTGTCTGCTGGCTTACTTTTGGTTGTTGCTCATAAGTTGTTTCTTACGAGTGTTTCTGGTCTTATAGTTAGCAAGAGATCCCCTTGCTTTCCTCCGTTTTCCACGTGTTGGTACAGCGGTGACTATTTCAGTCCATCACATCTAGATGGTACATATGATCAAGTTATTATTCACGATTCATCTGGTCAATTTCTAGATGTCTTGTTACCATTTATGGTTCTGTCAAAGATATGGAGAGATGGACGAGAAGAAAACTCCGGGGAGCGTTTCCACAAAAATAACGCTCAAGAAATCACATTAGAGGCAAAGAGCTCTCGGACTTTCCATCTCTAAGACTTGGGTGGAGTGGTTATCTTGGTTCTGGAAATGGCTTGAAAGAATGATCTCGCTGTCTTTAAAGGTGATCTGATCTTGTTTTGAGATCTCAAACTGGATAAGACTAATGATCTGATATATCGTCTTTCTTTTACATTTTGTTTTAGTACAGAGATAATTCAATGAGGAGAAAATAAAAGGCGAGCTTTAGAAAACCATCAAGTTGCTTTTTCCTTGTTTGTCATCAACCAGTTAGCCAATCTGAACAGTCAGAACTCCGCACTCCCAAACATAGGAAGTATACGAGCAGCAGAATGCCAAAATACACGGTAATTTGCCTCTTTATAGCAAACTCACCTCTCCTCCATCAGCGGTCAAGAGAAAATCTTCAAGGTGAAGAAGAGGAGTCATCTCCGGGAAGTTGTATCCGTAAATACTCAATGATTTTGCATTCCTCACACCAATCTGGAATGCTTGGCGACAAAACATGTACATCCCGATTCTGCGGAAAAAGTGCGAATTATGAGAAGAGTGGCACACATCAATTTCATATGGTGCTTGAAATACAGAGCAAACATATGCTTCAAAAAGGAAGTTGCCTCGGTGTGAATTTGCCTCAGTTTGCCGGAATAACACGCTTTACGAAGCATAAACAGGAATTAACGTTTGATAAGCACATTACCAGTTCTTTCGAAGGAGCGTTGTCAGATATGAGTTTAATGGAAAGGATGAGAAGGGAGGCCGACTTTAGAATGTGACATTGTTATCCAATAATGTTGGACATGTATGATACTGCATATGTGTATGCATTATATCGTCCGATAATTCCGCATATCGAACCACTTCTGTGGTGTATATATAACACAATAGCGTATCAAGTATGCAACGAATATGAACGACCCCAATGCAAGTTCTACTTTCCAACAGAGAGGTTATGAGCCGTGCTGTTCCTGTTGGGAAGATTTGATTTGCGAAAACGCTTGACCTCAAAACTTTTCTTTGTTAACTGGTATAAGGCCAACCAGAGGACTCTATCGGGTCAAATACGATCACCTACATTCAAGTCGGTGCCGGAAACAACCTTCATCATGGTGAAATTATTCAAGCTCCCTCGACCAACTGGTCAATGAGGATATTCTGAAGGGATACTTAGACGAGACAGCATACCGTCTCCGTCTATATCAGCTTATTGTCCATGATTATGGTTTATCACAAAGAGAAAAGCATACCGCTGTGAAGAAATTAAAGCAGTCAAAAGATTTGAAAGATATCAAAGACTTTAACGACAATATTATGCCAAGTATTTCTAAGGAGAATTCTTTGGTCTGTATTGGCTCGCTGGACTTGAATCCCAGGAGGCAGAATGAAGAGTTTTTGTTTGGCCACTCCGTTGCCGCTCGCTGCGATAAAGGCCCAGGTAAAAGACCTTCTTCTTGTTGAGCATACGTCAACTGCGAATTTGGCCCAGAAGAAGACTGTGGTTTGCGGACTATGTGGTAAGAAAGGCCACAGCCTCAAGGAGTGCGTCAAGCGCTTGAGGCAACAAAACCATCAGCTAAAACGTCTGCCGACTCAAACTCTAGAAGCCAAACATGCCGAACAAGTATGGATTGTAGCATCGTTTAGCTCAACCAGTTCTTTCCCTTCAAGTTCCTTCTGGCTGGATAGTGGAGCAAGTATACACGTTTCCAATAACCGGAGTCATTTTAGTACCTTTGAAATATGCTCCTTCTCGCTTCATGGAATAGGAGGTATCATTCCTGTTGAAGGACTCGGATCTATTAGGTTCCAACTAAAGAACAAGATCATTGTGTTAGTGTACTACGTACCATCAGCTCAGAAGAATCTCATATCAGCACCAGTAGCCACCTCGAGTGGTGCTGAATTTGTTTTCAGTGAAAGTCAAGTGAAGGTGAGGTAATTGGGTTGCATCGCTCAGGAGACTTCTATGAATTCAGTTACCAGGTCGTTAAGCCCAAGTTGCTTACCAAGCTAGGTTGCACATCGTACGCTCTGAATCAATTGAATAACCTCCACAAGAATGTAGACATTCCTACAGGTATTCCTAATTGCCAAGCCTGTTTGTAACGGAAGAGGTAAAATTCATACCAAAGACTGTCTAGTCCGTCTCGCCAAATACTGCATGTCGACCTATCAGGGTCTTTTCCGGTTCTAGGTATTACAGAAGAACGTTACTTCCTTGTTATAGTAGACGGCTACACAAGGTTTTCTCGTTGTTCCATTAACAGACAGAGCATCGGCGGCTGATGAAGTTGAGTTTTTCATCAAAAATTCTCAAGCACATTTCTCTGCGGAACGGTTAATAGTAGAAACCCTTCGCAGATCTATTCAGCATATTGAACCACTTCTTTGGTGTATATATAACACAATAGCGTATATAGTATGCAAGGAATATGAACGACCCCAATGCAAGTTCTACTTTCCAACAAATAAAGTATAGTGGTATATAAACCTTTTGTAAGATGATGTAACTGGGGTTCTCGGGGTTCCATAGATTGAGGAACTCGTGAAATGTACTATGGAGAGACTGTATTTTAGGCAAGCAATCAGACAGACCCGACAATCCAATCTGTTACAACAGTACTGCATACTCCTCGACAACCAGGATCATATTCCCGATGAATTTCACCACTGAGGAAAGTGGACATATACACATCAGGTTTGACAGCCTCATAAGCAGGACCATAGATGAATGAAACAGTTGAAATTCACATCGCGAGGTTATTGTACAAGTTTAAGATGTCGCTTATAAGGGGTAAACACACGGAAGTAATTTTCCAAGTGCCCTTCTACTCGTATCAGTTGTGAACCCGTCATTGCGTGATTCTTATTGTAGACATAGAGCTTTAGTTGTTTTCACGCTGAGCCGAGTCCATGTTGGGGGTCATTCTCTGTTGATCAGATACACTGATCGACTGCAACATATCTTCTCTTTTACAGTTCTTTTGTACACTATTCAAGAAGATCCAACCTTCCAAGCAGAAGTACTGCACACTTCAGCACACATCTCAGTCCAACATATGAGATATGGGTAGTGTCAGTTCAATCAACGATTGGTGTATAAAATATCATTCGTACTCACCTTCTCCTTGAGAACGAACTTGATTGAATAATTAAGTAGACAGTGCAATCCTGATGTTGATGTAGTAAATCCACTCTGCCGGTACCATCTCTCCGTCATTTTTCTATCAGCATTATTCAAGAGCCATCCTGTGAGGAAAGTCTTTCTAGGACAAAGAAATGTAAATCAAATTAGAACATGTGGCAATACAGAAAATTACTCAAATACGCCAAGCAAGAAATTGAGATGATCTCTTTTGTCTAAATAAATAATAACTTGACAATCTTATTGTTATCTGTGAATATAGCTAGCTAAACTTCCCTTGCGTTTTTGTCTATAGTCAAAAATATCATCATAGAAGGTTCTCATTAAACCTCCTAACCGTGGAATTTGATTTGGGTTATAGAGTACAGCATAAAAGATTACAAAATGGGAGAACAATTTCTTTGTGCTCATCCAGAGATTTATGATAATACCCAAAGGGCAAGCGAGGTCGTTTAGTAGAAGCCTGATGTTGGGCAGCTGATGAGGAAACCCTAAGATCCGAACTTCATATTGGGCCTGTTAAACGTGCACCAAGAGTTTTAGATATTACTAAATAGATATTCTTTTCTTTTAGTAGCTTTGTCAAAATAGATGGCCATAAAGGGACAGGCTCATCCGATGACAAAGAATTACTTGGGAGTGCCACTTAATGGAACTTCTACATGGATGTTCCCTTGCAAACGAGGGCAATTGCTTACTTTTGTTTTCAAGAATCTACTTCTTGGATACCATGCACCAAATCCAGAAGAGATCATTGATCGCTTAATAAGATGTATCAGGAAAACGTTCCTGTTGGAATCTGGTATTGAGTATGCACGAGTATGCATAGATATGCATAGAACGTGCCAGAATATTCTAGGGATGCCGGATGAAGGATACTGGAATATTCTAGAAGAATGATAGGAATATATATATATAACGCTAGGTATTTAGGTTTGAGTATTCAATTAAGAATCAATTATGGATCTCAAGGAGGGTTCGTCAGATTTGGATCTAGATCCTGAGTATCCTTTTCGATCCGCATCGATATGATCTTAAATCGCGCCATTGGATCGCGATTCGATTCGATTCGACACATGTGAGTAAAAAATATATGAATTCTTCAAGAACAGTCACACTAAAGTTATACTATGTTATCGCGCCTCAATCAATGTCCTGTGGCGTTGTGACAAAGTCACAATCCTGTTCATTTAAAGGTTCGAAAGAATCAGCTTTGGACCGAAGATAATCACGAACTACCAATAACTCCTTCGCAGTGTCGCTTCCCTGTGGACTGCTCGTCTCAACGATTACCTTCTTACTCACAGAAAGTAAACGCTCGACCGATGTGGAGCTAATAGGAATAGATGGCATCTTGCCTGCCAAAGTATACATTGCAGGACATTGCAGGTGAGGGCTAATTGTTTTACCAACTCATCAAGAGCTTCATCGTAGAGTGATCTAATTCTACGCCTCACGGTCGAGGGTGAGGGCACTTTCTTTGTTGAATGAAGCAGCATTCTCTTGGACCTCTTTTTATTCACCAAATTGAATGGCAGCATAATTTCAACCATGGCCTCTGCCATAAGTGTAGAAAAACTCTTTCATTCTTCGCGATAAAGGAATCAAATGCAAGGCCTTTTTGAAAAGGAATCCGCCGTTGACGACTAAGATTCACAGATGGGTGATTCCTTTCGTAATGTCTACAAAAAGTTTCCAGTCGAGCTATGGAGACTTTTGGTAGATAAAGTTGCTCCACAAGCGTTGCAAGATGCTTTGTTTAGGGATCCAAGAGTAAAATACTTAGGGAAAAGGTCTTTTTTGGAAATGCAAAAGAGTTTTTGCTCTCCCTTCTCTTCTTCGTTGCACGTAGAGGGATTTTCAGCTCCAGAATTCCCGTCGAGTGAATCACCACGAGCAGCTTCCTGAGTCTTCCAAATTAATTTAAGAGCACTACCTCCTGCAACAAGGTCATCTTCATCATACGGCTCTTCGATCGCTTCAAGAGGAACAGGACTTTTTCGAACATTAGACATGGAGAAAATTGATCGACCAATAAATCTAAAAACAAAATGATATTTCTGTGAATTGAACTCCGGAGGCCGATCGGATCGATTCGACGATCCAGTGGGATCCAGTGGCCGGATCGCGAATCGATCCGGGTTGGATTTAGATCAGACTTATACTTTTCGATCCGATCCGCCGGATCTGACGACCCTTAATCTCAACATTTACAAAGTTAGCCTCCAACAGTTCCAAGTTGGCTCTCTAGGAATTGACAGACAAGATACACACCCCGGCCGTTTTGGGGATAGGTCTGATTGGCCTAAAGCATCAGCTTGGTATTTTTAACACACTCGGGCGAACTGAATACTTTTATTCCTACTTCCGAGCCTCTAGCCAGGAAAAATAACAAAGTGTTTCACAGTAGGGACCGAGAAAACGAGTACAAGGCTCGATGTCGTTCATAAGTAAACCAGATCGCTTCAGCATTGTGTTTGGTCCGAAGCTATGGACACGGGAAGGAGGCAAGAGGTCAGATTGAAAATGTATCTCTCAAGTACAACAGAGGAATTCATATTTTTCGAGTCACTCCAATAGGTTCTCGCCATTTGGACCAATTGGAAAGGAATTGCGACCGTTTGAGGAAGCTATGCCTCACACACTACCGCGAGGTAGTGAGATCATGAGTACGCTGTCGGATAAAAGAACTTACGAGACTGGCAAGACAAAACATTCCACCATCGGCATTCCATTACTACCGCACATCAGGGAATACTCCGATGATCGAGCAGATGAATTTAGGCCGTTAGATTCTTTGGAGGATTGCCACCACCCACAAGCGATTCCTGGTTTTCTTGGGGATTACTATCTATTACCGCACACCACCTAAAAACGACCCGAAATAACATAATAGAGGACAAACAATTAGTGAATGACACTAGATTCTCACCTTCAGGGAGAGGACTCTCTTCCATATTTGATCTACGAAGGTGGGTGGTGCAGATCTTTTGGAACGAAATTTCTCAAAACGAGGGATAGTCAGATGAACGTCTTCTCTCAAATCTATTATTTGCGAGAGGCAAACCTGTCTGATGAGCAGTTGGCATTATGGATTTCCCAAAAGCTCAGAAGCACAACTGATGAACATCTAGAAAGCGGTTTGAGAAAAGAGTGAAAAATATTGAACAAATGAACAAGGATAATTAACAACCCACGAGACGGTCGCGCTACCTCCGAGGGTTTTACAGATACTTGGTTGGAATTTTACCTGGCTGGAGCTTACAAAGAGAGATGTCTTGGTTGTATAACTAGAGTTATAAAACTATATAGAGCCATCCCTTCACATAATGAAAAAACCTAATGGGAACGTGGCCGCGTGGACAATGTGGCTCACAAAACTCTATCATACAAGCAAAATAATGACAAATATGAAAAAAATGAATACCTTCTCCTAAACGCCTCCTCTTAAATCTAAATGACAGGCACCACTCTGGCAGCTTGGAAAAAGACCCTTGCGGCAGCACCACACCCGATGAGGGACTTGCACAGTGGGCCGTCGGAACCCCCAGAACGCTCCTGCTGATTGGGGCTAAACTTTCTGCTGTCTCCAACTTCCTGTGCATACTTTTCCCATATTTCAGGACTGATCCCAATAGGGTCGAACGACTGGTAATAGAGGCCGTCCTCTGGGTCGTAGCAATACTTGCGAAAGTGTTCAATATGTCTTTTAATCTCCTTCTCAATCTTGCCTTTTACCCAGTCGGTAGCCTTGTTCTCAAACACCAGCATGTAGTCCGCGAGCCCCTCGATCAAGAGCTGGATGAAATAAGAAGGATCTCTCCAGTACCTATGCTCATCCGGGTAGTCTCTGCAGAAAACTGCGCTTCCTGGCCAGCAGCAAGTGTCAGCGATGTCTGTAGCCTTGCTGAACCACTTTTCGTCGTGATCAATCTCGTAGAGCATGCACATGGCAGAAATAGTTGTTCCCTGGTTGTACGACCACTTATCCATATTTGCATCGGTGGAATCGCAACCAACGCCATCCCCGATGAGCTTGTCGCCGTCCTGCAGCCTTTCGAGCTGCCAGTTCATGAGCTTCTTGGCGTAGTTGTAGTAGATTTTCGACTCAGACGGGATGAACTGTGCCAGCCGCAAAGCCGCGAGAGCGCACTCAGCGGTAGTGCACGAATTCACGTACGAATCGCCAACTTTCCAAAGCATACCGCCTCCACATTTGGCGTTGGAACCGCACAGGTCGCCGCCCATGAGAAACCGCACAAGGTCCCTCCCAGCGTCCAAGTACTCCTTTTTACCGGTGACTTCATACGCAGTAATGATGGCAGACGCCACCTGCGCGTCGTCGTCGTAGTAAATGTCCTCATTTCCTTCGAAATACTCGCCAGAACAGTAGCCGTGGAACTTTGGCGAGCGATACTTGTACAGCGCTTTGATACACGGGTCGATCATCGGCGTGAGCTCCTTGGGATAAATCCTTGCCCCGTCAACAACAGCCTGTACACCGATAGCCATCGACCACACGTTGAAAGTGTCTGTTCCGCCAATTAGACCGTTGCAAACCTGGTTGCATTTGAATGATCCTTTGGAAGGGTTCCAGAATTTCAGCCACATGTTCCTGGTTACATTGTAACCTTCCAGATTGAGATCCAACGTCATGGTTGCTGCGAATGGTTGTAAGCAAGGGGGGGACGCAGGTTCGACCCGCGATGAGGCGCATTTTTATAGGAAAACTGAAACGGTCACGTGACTCAGAAACGCGATACAGCAAAAGATGCAACACTCTTGGAGGCTATGGAAAATCGCCATCGCTTTCACAATGTATGCGCACACGCTTCCACCTGGTACTTTTCGCAGGCTTCTCCAAGTTTCGATGATGTAGTATACTAAGATGGGTAGCAGGATAACCTCCATACAATTTCTGGCTCTGCAGAAGGTGTGCATATATCGCTTCTCACCCACGTGACGACACATGGGCAAGATTATATTACTGGATGCAAACAGAGGCGTCATCGATGCGTGGCGGAGGGCACTGACCAGATTCGGCAACGTGGTTCCAGTCGAAGTGCATCACGGCACGTTTGACCACACTCTGGCCAGCATGCTTCTGCCTGGACACACAGCAATCGCCTCTCCGGGCAACTCGTGCGGGTTTCTCGGAGGCGGGTTTGATAAGGTGATTGCTCACCAGTTTATGGCGGAGAACGGCACATACAAAGAAGTAGAAACATACCTGCGTAACTACCTACGTTCTGCGGAAGGTGGGTACGTTCCACCGGGGAAAACCGTGTGTGCGAAATTCGACAACTACCCTCGGTTCAGCACCTCGAGAGCATATCGTCTTTTCAGGGCAACCACCCTTCTGTATACGCCTACGATGAGGTCTCCCGGCCCGCTGGTGCACGGATGCCACGATCGTGAGCTGCAAGAGAAGCTGGCACTTGTTTTCGATTGCATATGGCAGATTCTCCTGTCAGCGGACAACCACGCGAATATCATTATACCCGGGTTTGGGACAGGGTACGGTGGACTTCCAGTGGAGCAAGTGGCTGAGACAATGGTGGCTGCAGTCAACTTTTTCTATTCTGAGGATCAAGATAGATTGGCTTCGATGTATTGTTTCCTGCATGAGGATGCAAGGTTCATGCGAGAGGATGTGTAACCACTGTCTGTCGGACACGCCGGAGTTGGAGTTGAAGAATTATCGAGTTTGACAAAGGAGTGACGAAGGCGAGGCGCACATGCATAATGGAAGGCTGAAGTAGATTGAAGAATCTTTTAGAATATCCAAAAGAATTATAAAAGGCGTACATATGTAGCAGTTAATAAGTGAAATCAATATATATGATAAACAGAGGAGTTTTCCAACAACGATGGGAGCAGGATTGTGGTGCTTTAAATGTCATGGCCTCATCTTGGACTGTAGTCATAGACAAAGACCAGATTTAGGAAAGAAAACTGTAATCAGCCATGTATTCCGCATGACATTCCCATAGCGCATGTTTTATGTTTACCAGAAAAACTGGTGAAATGGATTTCTGCAATGTTTGAGACCTTCCCTGCTCTTATTTTATTAGATAGACTCTCAACATCTCGCAACACTAGATGTTTAGCCAGACGTTTGCTGTTGTTACAGAATTCCTCTTTTCTACTTCTTTTGAGTATTTTTCTAGGGAATTCCTCGTCGAATCTTTTTCAACCTTCCATATGCATCTGCATACCTACACTATAGGTTCACATCTCAATAGTTTGACCAAAGCTTGGTAAATAAGGGTAGAAGTGGAATTCCATTATCAATGATGGAATATTCTGAACCGTTGATTTTATATTTCCTCGCTCAGAGAATAATTATTGTCAACCCACTCACGTGGAACAATTCTCCCCAAGAGGTGATGGAATCAACTCCTTGGGATAACTTCTCATCTGGAGATATCGTAAAAGATAAAGATAAATCTTTCACCACAAGAAATAAGGTATATTATCTTAAATATCTCCAGAAAGAGCTTCACAATATTAAGTGTTAAAATTAAAAGGAACAAATGATTTCTGAGCTAAAAGCGACGACGGTAAATATTTATGATGATAGTATGGAAAAGGAACTCGCTGGAGGACTATTATTGGTACAATCAGAGGAATCCCTTTCTACTACCTCCGGTCCAACTCTGGACTTACGTCTCCTCAGATTAATCCTTTGCAGTCTAAAACAAAATAGTTGTATTTTCGTAACAGCCAAGAAGAAACTAGAACAATGAGCCTTTAGAAAATCTCACGTTCAGGCAAATTCTTCCATATGTTTTTTCACAAACTAGATCACACCAAAACAGGGTTGCTGCAGAATCCCTCTCACAAGATTAATCCTTATATAAATGGATAATGCACAAATTATCGGTGTATTGAATCATCGCGATCCGGGATCATCGTGTTCCAGGAAGCCTACAAGATGGCTTTGGTTATCGTTGTATCGTGGCACCAGAGTGCGACACAAGCTTGTTCCGAATCATGTTCCGGTGCATTTTCTGTATTTAGTTTCTCTGTTGACCCGAGAGGGTACAGGTGCGACACAACCAGGTGAATAGCATCCCGTTTGATTACAACCACGACAATTTCTAAGCCGTGCCACAACGTTAGCAACTGGTTTCACATCATCATCGACAATTCACAAGGTCGTGGATTGCAACGTCAAATTGGGCTTTGGTTCAATTCTCTGCCTCTGCGGGGTAAACCGGCTAGCCAGAATAGGCGAACAAAGTCATCCTTGGTAAGCGTAGGGAGGTTAGGGAGAAATTCTCGAGAGTTCTAGGCGAAAGAGAACCAAAAGGTGAATACATCCGGATACCATGGACTGGAAAATGGTGCTCCTATGCAGAACAGAGTCTGATATAGTATCCTCGAGAATTGAGGCGACTTGATCATAGGATTCCCTAAACGGAGGATCAGTATTTCCGGCATGAATGAATTGGTGCAGTTCGGAGCTCCAGATGCGAACTTTTCGATCAAATTGCTTTAGTCTTGAAGGATTCTGTGTTCGAGAGCTTGAGTTTGTCATCAGTTCACCCTAGGAGGAAGGGCAAAGCCATAACTTGTTGGGGGTTAGGTGGGAGGTTGCCTTGTGACATGATTCAAAGGCGTGTTTATTCAACGACCTTTTTTTTTTTGAACTCAAAAAAATTGATTCGGAATAAATAGTAACTAAATATTCATCCTGTAGGTTAAACAATTATATATAGTATCGTTTGTTACGGATGCTATTACTCACTACATGCACATATGCATGTGCATATCCCTTGTTCAACAGACGGGCTGAGAGGGAGATCTGGAACCAAGAGGGTAAGAAGTGTAGGAAGAAATCAAACGGTATGACTGACATGCGTGTGAAGGTGTTACTAAAAGAGAATGGACCGACGATGTTATAAGACAAGAGTGAGTTCAACTTTCGATTTTAAGGTGAATAAGTATAAGCTTTGGCGTGCGAACGAGTGAAAAATCTGCGAAACTCAATGTGTGAACCAGTGTTAGCCCAAGATCAATTTGGAAAAGATTGAAAAGTTCATGAGGAAAATGGTTGTGAAAGTATTCGGTTACACCGCTTTTGATATTACTAGTAATCGCACGAACATGAGAATAGTCATTTTTCACGTCCTTTATGCAATCGAATGAGCATCTCTGTACCCTCTTACAGGAATATTTCGGGTATAAAATGGAGACAAAAGACTCAATTAAGTAGCAGCTTCAGGTATAAATACATCATTTACCCGAAAACTATTACTACGAACGGTTTCGTGAATACCTGGAAAGAGGTTATGGGGGGAAATATACAACGCGAGCTGCTCCCAGATCCTCCCATCATCAACACAAACTAAATCGCGCTTCAGGTAGAGGTAATACAACGTTCACCCGAGAAACTATTATTACGAAAGGAAACTTGAATACTACGCCGTCAGTTCCTCGTATATCTGTATTAATACACTGTGTGTCTTGTAATCTTGTAATTCATCTCACAATTAATTTCGTCATTGCCAATAAACAATTTTGGATACCAGGGATACGGAAATGTGGATAACGAGGAGCCATCGAACAGGATCTATACCCGATTGAAGAATGGATGAAAAATTCCGCCATTTCTCCAACTGTCACAAGCAGCGATTTACATCTTTTCAGATACAATGTCTATTATACTAAGTCTTCACATCTGGGTTGGTTCTTCCAATAAATTCCTGGAACCGCAAAAATGCCAAAACTTGAGAAATGTCCTTGGAGAGAAATTCCTGCGCATCAAGCTTGTAGGTGGACCTATCATCAGAGTATTTCTCCAAGTACAATCTGATGGTGGCTCCAGACGAACCGGTTCCAGAAAGTCTCACAACGAATCGAAGTCCGTTGGAGAGCTTAACAAACAGTCCCTGCTTGGAGGAAACCGATCCGTCGAGATCTGTGTATGAGAAATTTGCAGCTTCCTTCACTGTGACACCGTTAAATAATTCTGAATTGACAAACAACGGATCCTGCACTTTTGCCTGGAGGAAATCCACCACCTTTGCAGCATCGCTGGAATTGCAACCTTCGTAATCAAACCTCGTGAAGAAAGTTCTGCCGTATTTTTCCCAGAAAGCGTCTCTTACGATTTTTATTGACGCTCCGTTTGGTAGTTCCGGATGTTTTTCGTCGTAAGCCGCAAGAACGTTTAACCATGCCACAACAGCCCACACGCCGTCCTTCTCTCTTACGTGATCGGAGCCTGTACCAAAACTCTCCTCCCCGCAGATGGAAAGCTTCTTTGCATCGAATAATGCACAGAAGAATTTCCAACCTGTCGGCACTTCGTAACACTCAACGCCCTTGTCTTTGGCGACCAAGTCGATAGCCCCACTGGTTGGCATGGAACGCGCCAGACCGTTAACACCACTCTTTTGAAAATAGGGGATCGAGTCCGCGTACTCTGCAATGATGGCGACCGAGTCACCGGGAGAAACAAACGCTCCAGCACCGTAGATCATGTTTCTGTCCCCGTCACCGTCGGAAGCTGCGCCAAAAGCAATGTTTTCTCTCTCCACTTTATCCACAAGCGATTTGGCGTAGGTGAGGTTCGGGTCCGGGTGCATCCCACCAAAGTCATTGAGCGGGATGTAGTTCTGGACCGAGTCCAAGGGGAGATCCAATTCGTGGATCAGAATGGCCTTCCCGTAAGGTCCCGTCACGCCGTTCATCGAATCGAAAAGAACGCGGAACCCTTGCGGCGATCTCCTGTTGATGAACGACTTGATCAGGTCAAAATCAAAGATTTCCTTCATCATCTTGACGTAGTCCGCCACAGGGTCGATAACGTCAATCTCGAGCGGACCAATCTTGAACCGTCCCACTTTGTCCAAGGGAATTGCAGGCAGGTCCTCGCAGATCTTGTAGTGGTTGATCTTCAAAGTGTTTTCGTACATCTTGTTTGTGACTGATTCGGGAGCAGGTCCGCCGTTGCTCAAGTTGTACTTGATGCCAAAATCGTGGTTCGGTCCACCCGGGTTATGCGACGCGGTCAAGATGATGCCCCCGGTAACTTTACCGTGCGGATACGTCCTAATAACGTTAGAGGCAGCTGGCGTCGACAGAATCCCCTTCTGCCCAATGATCAATTTTTTCACCCCGTTAGCAGCACCAATCTTTCCAATCAGTTGGATCACGTGGTCGTTGTAATAGCGTCCATCACCGCCAACAACCAACGTTGAACCTTCAGAACCTTCGGGAATCGCATCCAGAAGAGACTGCAAAAAATTCTCGGTATAATTCTCCGTCTTGAAAACAACAACTTCTTTTCTTAACCCTGAGGTACCAGGTTTTTGGCCTTGAAACGGTGTCGTTGTCCTTGTAGAGATCATTGGGAAAGCAATATGGTGCACGGATCGCTCTTTCTGTCACTTGCCCCGCCTTATTTACCCCGCATATGCGCAACTCTTATTACATACAGCAAATGGTGGCCATGTGGTTCATAAAACTACATTACGCTTAACAGCGCTGTTTGCCTTCAATTCACCCTCGGGTCTCATAGATGAAGTTGCCACGGCATTTGAGCTGGGAGAAGGGAGCACTGGGGAACAGCAGCTCGCGCATTGTCAGCTCTGACGGTTCCTCCAGAGATACTGCGTGATCTTCAAATTTGAGATGGCATGGTATACACACCTCTCTGAGTTGCAGAGCGGGTGTTGTATTCTTTTGTCGTGGAGCCGCAGTATTTCCAGGTGACTGAAGCACATGTGTGCATCTCTCTCCTGGGGAGCCATGAAATATCACCTTCCTCCAAAACAGATCCACTTTCGAAAGGCTTCCATGCCACGGGGGACTTTGGACAGATACTGTTCAACAGCCTTGGAATAGTACGGCTGCATGTACTTTTGTCCTGTCCGCTTGAAATACCTGACCAGCTGTTTGAGTTCCAGGTCCCTGAGCACCTCACGAGCCGGTACCTCATCCCGGAGAGTCGTTTGTTCGGGCCGCCTGGGTACCACTGTGGTAGGCGCAAGCCATGCCTCTAAGTGAGCATGAACATTTAGGAATCCCATCATATTAGACTCCGGTAAGCAATACGTGCCTGCCCAACCTTCTTGGGCATTTGAGCCTTTGACGAGTTTAATTGGGATCATAGCGTATGCAGTAGATGACCTGCGATATCCTGTTCCTGGTCCTGGGACATCAGGTCATCTGCGTCCCAGTAGTACAGTTTGGACGACACACACGTTAACCATCTCGCGCGGACTGCATTGGCAAGTTGAACAGGCTTGCCTGGGTCGGGTTGTCCACTATGAAGCGGCTACTGCGTCCCCAGTCACGCAGGAAGTATCTGATGTGCTGACTGGAGGTCGCTTCTGGTGAATGCGGCATGAAGGAACCTTCCAGTGGCTCCATCTGATCGTTCAAAGTGAGCACGACAGATTTTTAGACCTGAGATCGAAATCTCGCCCATATCTCTGTGAACTGATGGCGGTCTTCTAGGGAGTTTATTAATACCAGGACATCGTCGGCATACAGTAGTGGTCGGAGGGTCCACACCTGTGAATGTAAAGGCTCAAACCAGATTGTTTCGCCCTCAACGCATTGGCAAGCGGTTCCATACAGAATCGGGCTGCCCTGAGGCGTATCAGTACGTACTGGAACTGCGCTCCCAGAGCACCGTTCAGGTAGACTGTCATCTGCTGACTGGACGTCATATTTTTGCACTCCCCAAATCCACCACGTTCCAACACATCAAAAACATAGTCGCAAGAAAGGTTTTCGTGGCCTTCTTAAGTCAATCTGGGCTATAGATGCACCAGGGAAGAGACAGTCGTGACCAAGCGGAACATCATTTGCTCCTTCAAGGTCCTAAACGTTTGGATATGGGCCTTCGGGTCACGGTTCAGAACAAACCCAGACTGATCCGGGTGTACAAGAGTTGGAAATAGCTTCACCAAGAGGCGATTGACATAGCAGCCGGTAACCGACATTGGTTGTTGTTATTGATGCGTAGTTTTCCAAATCTGTGCGGCTATATCATTTGTGCACTAATTTGAAGAGGTCTGTCTGAAACTGGTTGGAGCCCGGTGGGGTCGTGTAGGTGGGGTTCGAGCCACAGCACTTGTATGGAAGAAGCTTTATGGTAATGTTGGACTGTGCTGGAGAGCCCGTCAAGAGTATTCCTCGTTCAACCCCACTCTTTTGCATCACGACCCAGATCGAATCAATGGTCCACTGGAAAAAATTGCATACTACGACATCGCAAAAACAGAAACTTTTGGAATATTCAGAAAAGGGGGAACAAATTTGAGAAAAGAGGTATTTGTTGATTCCCTTCACCCCAAAGCATGTTTACATAAGTACAGACGGCTCCGCCGTCAACCACGTCTGTGCTTCGCAATTTAAAATTTTTGGAGCACGGGTCGTCGTAACGGACTTAACAACTTTGTCCAAATTGTCAGCTCGAGGTTTGGAAGGATACTATCTATGACCTTTAAACTTAACCTTCGGTCAGATAGGGTATGTTCCTAAAGAAAAGAAAATTGTTGAAAGTCGTCGTGTTGTTTTCTTAAATGGATCGACACAGGCACTGATGGAGCGGGATCACGATGACGATATCGTGATGGAGGAAGCACCTAAGCAACAACATTTAGCACAGGAATGCTCACGAACAAAGAATCCTTCAAACGGTGGCTAAAGCTATTTGATCGAAAAGTCCGCATCGGGGGCTCCGAGTTGCACCAATTCATTCATTCCGGAAATGCTGATCGTTCGATTATGGAATGCTATGATCAAGTGATTACCTCAATTCTCGAGGATACTGTATCGGACTCTGTTCTGCGTAGGTACGAAAACCATTTCGAAGTCTATGGTCGCCGGATGTATTTACAAATTTTGGAAGATTTTGGCTCTCTTCAAGTGAACAAGATTCTGCGAGTTCAAGACCCCGGAACTCTCGAGGACTTCTCCATCAACATCCCCCCAACGCATACCAAGGATGACTTTATTGGCCTGTTCGGGCTAGCCGGTTTAAACAACGCAGACGCAGAGAATCGTGTGCTTTCACAACCAAAACCCAATTTGACGTTGCGTGCAATTCATGACCTTGTGAAAGACATGGTCGATGATGAGGTGAAACCAGTTGCTAACGTTGCGGCACGGAGAAAAAGGGGGAAACTTCCCCACTGTTGTCGTTGCAATCAGAAGGGACACTATTCCCCTGATTGTATGGTAATTCCACCAGTCAAGTCCAAACAGAGAAACAAAAAGACAGATGATAGACTAGAACATGATTCTGAACACGCTTGGGTCGCAGCTCTGCTTACGGAGAACGTAAATCGCCATGATCACTTTCTGGACTCTGGTGCCACGATACACGTGAGCAATAACCGCAGCCATTTTGTAAGCTTCCTCGATTACGAGGATTCCTTACAGCGAATCGATGGGACTGCACTGCCACTGCTCGTCTGTGGTTCAATCAGATTTGTACTTCAAAGTCATTCGATTCGGTTGAGGGATGTTTTCTATGTCCATCTAGCAATGGCGCGGACTTTCAGATATGACTAATGGAGCATTTTTCTGCAACCCGATCACAGGCATTCAGCGTCCCAACCTTCTGAGCTAGCACACAAAGACTAAGACATCGATCATGATCATCTCTATACGGTCCTTGTTGTTCTGTCATTGAATCCTCTTGCAACTACGCCGCTCATCATCGAGCCTACTCTCACTACTCAATCAGGGAACATGGAGCTTCTTTGACCACTCAGTCTGCTATCAGAGGTAACTTTTTGTTGCGATTGCAACAAACAGAAAGACTCTTAATAAAGTCCTATCGTCATAGTGTCGAAATCTGCATTACAATGCATGGTATGATGCAAATCTATTCAAGACTTTGTTGGAATCTGGAATTAATATGCACGGATATGCACGAATATGCATGAGAACATGCGAGAATATTCTAGAAGACCCCGGATACTGAATACTAGAATATTCTAGAAGAATGATAAGACAACAATATAAGAACGCTAAGTATATAGGTTTAGGTATTCAATTAAGAATCAATTATGGATTTCAACAGTTACAAAGTTAGCCTCCAACAGACTTCACATATGTACCTGGTGATGATGGTCACCACGCCACTCATGTATTGTTGGCATTGGATCTATTTTTAGTACAATCGTTGTATAAATACCTAGTCCAACCATCCGTAAAGAGCGGGGAAAAATGAACTCGTCAATAAACCAACATGGTGCGAATTCTGTGGACGTCAGCTTCGACTACTCCAAAAACTACGCTAAAGGTTCCATCGTCTTGGAAAGGAAGGATGACTACGCGATTTGGTATGAAAACATCGAAAACCTGTTTGAACAACTTGGATTGGAATGTGTGCTCAGAGTGGCAAAGGTGAAGATCTAGAGGTATCAACCGAAAGAAACAAAGCTGCTAATCACCTTATCGCGAAAACCGTCAGCTCGGCATATAGAGCACATTGCAGCTCATGTAGGTCTGCTGCCGAAAACCTAATCGCGTTCGAGAAGCGAATTGGCAAACCCCGTAAGGCTTTTCAAATAGAGCGAGACTTTCAAGCTCTTAACTTTTCGGGTTCAGTCGAACCCGAGAAATTCCTTGCAATGTACTCTCAGAGAAGTACACGAGGAGCATCGGTGAGTTCGATGAACAGAGAATCGTGAACTACATCCTGAATGCCCTTTCTGGATCATACTCTGGAATCGTTCGCTACTACCAAGTCTTGACCAGAAATGTTAGTCTTGATGAGCTGAACGAAAGTATCGAATCCCAATATAGCTTGGATGCAGAGAACTCCAAGCAGGATGAGACTGTCCCAGGGAGTTCTAGCCTCATGGGAACAGCGAAAATACAAAAGGTTAAAAAGTGCCACCTTTGCAAAACACGCGGTCACAAGGCGTTCGAATGCAAATCGGCAAAACCCGAGTCGGAGGCCGGCCAACAGAAAGGCCTTATATCTGGAGTTTATATCGACTCTGATGCTGCGATCAATGTTACTGCAGATAAATCATTCATCCATGGCTATAGAGGTGTATTGCACCAAAACGATACTGAGGTCGATTTGTGTGGGCCAACTGGAGAGACGGTTGAGATTGCTGGGAAAGGATTCCTTCGGTTGAGTTTTGGCAAGTCGCGCGTCGATCTGCCCGTCTTTCACACCCCGAAGATTGAGGGTACTTTATTAAGTTTGAAAGACTTGGTAGATCGAAAGTGTGAACTTCTGACTCAAACAAATGGAAACATCCCTTAAATTTAATACCGAATCAATAAATTTATCATTCGAGGGCAAGATCTTGGCAATCCAGAAATCTTCAGAACGCAAACCGCATGATCGTAAGTATGGGATTAACGCATTACACGAGCGTTTAGGACACGTGTCGTACTCCGTACTCAAGGAAACAATCGCTAAAGGTCTGATAGAGGGAGCACAAATCAAAGACCTGTGTGAGTCCCCTTGTGACGCATCTCTTGCTGGTAAGGCCAGAAGATCTGATGCAATTGAAGGCCCTCGTAAACGTTATAGAGCAAAACAACCCTTCGAGATTGTACACACCGATGTGGGAGAAAATCCTGGAAACCTGTATGTCACATACACGTCTGATTTCACGAGCTTTAGTTCCATTTATTTTATTAATGGACAAAACAAAGTGGTCGACACGTTCAGGACGTATGCCGCTATGTCTCCGTCAGTTTGATAAGCCCGTTCGTATTCTCATCTCGGATAATGGAACTGAGTTTCGCAACCAATTGATTCGGATGCAAAGTCAATGTCACGAGACTATCGTACAAATCAAAATACGGGCAACCGGCTAGCCACGGCATATATCTGATGCCGAGTAAGGATACCTATGGTTATATCACATACATTCCCGGAACTAAGGAGTTTTTGGACACAAAACATGTCAAGCTCCATAAAATCATATACTATCAGCCATCTCCGGAGCCCATACGTCTAGAACTTGATGATCGAGTTAATGGGTCGAACACTAATCGAATTGACAACGAGCGGGATATACGGGTGACAGACAATGTGATTCCGGACCCAAATGAGCCACCTTCTGCATCTTTCACGGAACACTGCCCGGAAAATCCAGTAAGAGAATCGCATGAAAGTTCCGCAACACAACAGAATGGTAATGCGGCTTCCAATTGGTGTTGGGATGGTCCAGACCTGGGACATCTTCTCAGTCAACGACGACTGTCAACTTAACAGATTCTACTTAGAATAATAGTATTGCTGTACCGAGCGATGACGTGTATTATGATGGTGTGGATGTACAAGAAAAGGACAAGGACGTTGAGGCTGCCGAGGATCAATCACATATTTTGGAACAAGAGAATCTTAGTCATATGAGTTCGAATGATCCCTCAGAGAATGTTAGTCATTCAAGTTCCCCTGATAACACACTGGATGTAAGTCATTCGGGTGTTCAGGCAAATACTGAAGAGGATCAAGATTTGGAAAAGAATCACGATACTAAAGTCAGCCTACATGATGTGAGTCTACATGATGTGAGTCATCGTGATCAAGAAATTGACGCTCTTACAGAAGTGGACTCAGCTACGTCGACGAACGAAGAAGAGGATTCTCATCAACTACAATCCAGTGAATGTGAACAGAGCCACTTTGCTCAGATTCCTAAGACACTGAAGAACGATCTAGTTGGAGCCCCTACCAGAATCTATGTGTCAGAGGAAGGCGTTGCTAAAAGGACCAGGAGGAAAAACAGATCGGATAGTTGGAGCAGAGAAAAGAGCACGTATGAGAATCAGTTTTATCAAAGGTCAACCTAATGATTGTGGACATCTTAGTGATTACCATGCTCTTACACCACCTAAGTCATTGAAGGTGGCAATGGCGTCAGGTGAACATGTTCAATGGCAGGGGGCAGCAAACACAGAATTAGAAGCTCATAAAAATAACTTCACATGGGATCCCGAACTAATTATCACTTTGGATCCAGAACTACTCAAACGGGCTGTCCCATCAAAATGGGTGTTCACAAGGAAGAAAGACCGTTACAAAGGGTGGCTTGTAGCTAGAGGCGATGTCCAGAATGCATCAACGTATTCTGAAACGTTCTCACCGACACTCCGCTTTGAGCTTTTGCGCCTGTGCCTATGCCTTGTCGTGGAAATCAATTGGATGATGAGGCAGCTGGATATAAAGACAGCTTTTCTTCATTCAAAAATTGGTTCCGAGCTTTATTTGATAAAGCCAGACGGATTGGATGTTGATACAAAGTCTAAATCCAACGAAAAAGTTCTTTTGCGTTTGCGCAAAGGACTTTATGGTTTGAAACAGGCAGGCAGACTCTGGGCCGATACGCTATCATCGTATCTAAAGTTCGAAGGTTACTTGGGCAGTCAAACAACACCGTCTCTTTTCAAAATGACTGATTCTGCGGGAAACTTGATAGGATTGGTAGCCATATTTGTGGACGACGTGCTGCTGTTGGGCCTAACTGCTGAATCTCTCGAACGCATAGTAAAAGACTTTACGAGCAAATTTTCCACTCGTGAAATTGATTCAATCTCAGTTAACAACTCTAAGATTGAGGGGGTTGTAAAGCGTGAATTACTTGGACTGGAGATTCTCGAGACACGGATAAATGGTGAATAATCTGCAAAACATCTTACATAGAGGAACTGCAGAGGCAAACGAACATCAAGGTCTATAGAGAGGCGACACAGATCAGTCCGAACTATACTTCCGACCTGAAAATGCTGTACCTCTTGAGCTCATTGCGGATGAATACGAGAAGGAGGCCAACGAGATGCAAAAACAAATTGGAACATTGATAAATTTGTAACAGTCTGACCTGATATTGCATATCCCGTGAAATATCTCGTCTGGCGGATAAGAAAATTGAAGTCAAGCTCCTCAGTGGAAAGGATCAAATAGCTGACTTATCAACGAAGCCAGTTCAGCCTGATGTGTTAAAGAGGCTGCGACCATTTCTGGTTGTGTAACGTATGGTCTACAACTGTTTGTCAGTCGAAAAATGTTATACAACGATTGTGGGGGTTGTGTCGAAATCTGCACTACAATGCATGGTATGATGCAAATCTATTCAAGACTTCACATATGTATCTGGTGATAATGGTCACCACGCCACTCATGTATTGTTGGCATTGGATCAATTTTTAGTACAATCGTTGTATAAATACGTAGTCCAACCATCCGTAAAGGATGCGGGGAAAAATGAACTCGTCATAAACCAACACATAGCAAACTGAGGCTGTCGTTATGTTCCCACTATATTGTTGCCTTCAGAAGTCGCGGCTGCAAATCAGACTGAAAGAAAACATATAAGGAAGTTTTCATATTGTGCCTAGATATTACAGTCAGATATCGTTAACTACAGAAGACTTTGGCAACTCGCGCAATTCCGAGGGACAGCTGATACGTGACAGATCTCGGGACACCCAATTCATATATTTCTAGCTGTTCCTGTTTACAAATGTACGAGGAATTCGCACGCACTGGAACACATCCTTCTACAGTATAATCTACGCTAGTACAGTATTTAGACTATCCAGTTTATATTCTTACATTCAAGCCAACGACTTGAGCTTAGTGGAACATTTTCAAGAGGTTGTTCGTCTCAAGTCGCTCTCACAACTTTCCAGCCTAGTTGACGTGGCTCTTACTAGATCCTTGCTTTACCCACGTCCTGAAGTGGTCCCCATTGGGGATCTTTCAACGATTTCTTCATTGTAATCGTGAATACGTGGTCCACCGCTTATCGCTGTGTAATTTTTTGACTTACATGCCAGTACTGGCGGAAATTCAACCATGCCTCGTTCTTCGCATTTCTATATGTAACAGGCATACTTCTGTGTTGCAATTTCCTTCAGTTAGGTATTCATATACTCACGATATGATCTTGCTACGTCTATTGTCCACTTTTTTATTAAAACGCATTAACGCGTGCTATCTCTACTAGGCTGTAATACATTTCGAAAGAGATGGGAAAGACGGGTTGTGTAAATAGAGATATTTATAAACGAGAATGCATGTCAAATAATGCACAACCATCCATTAGAAGAGAAACAATCTTTGATGAATTCATGATGCTTCTGCAGGTGCGCATTATAGAAATCAACTGTCGTTTCGGTCCAAGCCTCGGGATACCATGACAAAACTAGAGATTGACGCCAAAAAATATAAAGAGAACAAGTAGTGACTGCATCGTTCTAGAGATTATATTACAATTATGTACGCTTCATCCCACTCACAAAACGGTTGAATTAAAGAGTCACCTCATGAATTCCCCTGGCAAGGTATTCAACGTTCAGAGGTGTAATACCAGCGATGCTGATTCTTCCGTCGTATGTCATGTAGATTGATTTTTTGGCCAGCTTACCAACCTGTTCCGCACTCAGCCCTGTGTAACAAAACATACCCTTTTGTTCCAGAAGATGGTCCCAGTTGAGCTTGGTACCGAGCTTCTGCAAGTTGTCAAAGAGCAGTTTCCTCATCTCGACGAGGCGGTTGTTCATGACCGCCACCTCTTTGAGCCACTCTGCTTTCAGAGACTCATTCTCGAGAATGATTTCAACGAGCTTGGATCCATGCGAAGGCGGAGATGAGTAAAGAGGTCTGATTATTTTAGCCAGTTGCGACTTGATTCTTACGCTCTCCTCGCTTGAAGCAGTCACAAACGCCAGAGAACCAACACGCTCACCGTAAAGGCCCATGTTTTTCGCAAAAGACTGCGAAACCATGAAATTTGAAACGTCGCCCTTTTTAACCAGGGAGTTAAACTTCCAAACCAGTTCCAGGTCTTTGTTGATGTCGCCTGAACGGAAACCCTGGTACGCCATATCTACGATGGGCAGAAACCTTTTTTCGCTCACAACTTTCAGCATCTGGTCCCACTCTTGGTTTGTCGGGTCCACTCCCGTCGGGTTGTGACAGCATGCATGCAACAGCACCACACTGCCTTCTTGGGCTGTACTCAAGTCCCGCAGCGCGTTCTCCAAGTCGAATCTGTTGTTGGAAAAATTGAAATAGCGGTAAGATTCCGTCTGCAACCCAGATCTCTCCAGAATAGCCGCGTGGTTCGCCCACGTTGGGTTGGGAATTAAGACTTTTTTGATCGGGTAAAACTCAGAGATAAATTCACCGATAACTCGGAGAGAACCCGTCCCTGAAATCCCCTGACTCGTTACCACTCTCCCTTCGGATAGCAGCTCGCCTCCTGCATCGTCGTTCCCAAATATCAGTTTCTTAATCAGGTCGTTGAACTTGGCCGTTCCTGTGATGGGGACGTACTCCTTATTCTCTTCAGTTTTGAGCAGAATCTCCTCCGCTTTCTTCACGCTCGGCAGAACCCAAGGCTTACCGTCATTGCCCCTGTAGGCGCCAACGCCGAGGTTGATCTTGTTCGGCGATTTGTCCTGCTGAAACGCAGTGGTAATGCCGAGAATCTTGTCCGGCGCAGCCTGTGCCACAGACGCCCAAGCGGAATTGGCTCTGATGAAGGTTTTGCCTGCCCAAGTTGGGATCCTATATGATGGCATTTGATGTGAGGATTACGCGCCCCTTGTTATTTTTTCTCACATGCATCGCCACCCGGGATTCTCCGCAGCTGCATGGAAGGAGGGGTGGAGGGGGAGAAGGTGATCAGGAGAGACGGGAGATGGGAATGGGAAATGGGGAATGGGAAACAGCAGTAAAATGCGGAGAAAAAAAAAAGAATATATAAGGAGGAGTTGGTTCCGCGGCTTATGCGGTTGGTGACTTATCGGTGAGTCATTTTGTCTGCACACGACGGGAGAAGTTTTATTGCAGAGCCGCTCGATGGATCTGCGGAGCCGAGTCGTTTCCGTGGAGTGGCTGTGCAATCCAAATCTACTTTCGTAGGCGATGTGCGTAGACCCGGGGTCAACGGATTTCAACGTATTGTAGGTCATGATTGTTCGATGTCGTGACGGTTTTGATCATATGTTTCGCTTGATCGCCTGTAGAAATGATGTGTTTTCAAGCATTTATGCAATTCAGAAATTCCGGGATTATCTACGGGCTTTCTATATGCCGCTTCGTTGTTTATTAGGTACCCTGGAAACACACTCTCACTGGGGTCTAAGCCGGTACACGTCATAATAACAGAAA
This sequence comes from Citeromyces siamensis, assembly GCA_003706365.1. Taxonomy (NCBI): domain Eukaryota; kingdom Fungi; phylum Ascomycota; class Pichiomycetes; order Pichiales; family Pichiaceae; genus Citeromyces; species Citeromyces siamensis. The sequence goes on from PPLB01008137.1 coordinate 27,782, forward strand.
CTCAGCGTGGGCACTTGTGGAAATGAATAGTCAGCATATTGACGATGGCACTACTTGGTATACTTCGCACGTGACCGCTTTCTAAGCTGTCGACTCGACGGTCACGAAAACACTGGGATCTACTTTTAGAGGAGTAGCAGACTTATTTTCCTTTGTTGGTTATCAAGCAAGGAACAATTATTTTTCCGGCGTATATTCTAGAACGTCTTCTAAGAACCTACTAGAATGTTCTGCACAGCATCATGCATAAATATAAAGGCACACCATTCTTTTTATTCATTGAAATCTGCTGCTGCGCCGTTTTAGTGAAGAAAGTATCTAATAATGAGGATATCCTTCAAAGTCTCCCCTGGTGTAGCAGGCGGTGCATTTGCGGTAAAGAATCACCTTTACTGATTGTGCACAGAATATTTTGACTGAAGAAAGTTCGGACACTTTTCCTGCGTGAGAACTACCAATTAGATCTTGTTGTTTGTGATTCGCCTGTAATGGAAAAGTTCCCGTCTCCGGAGATTCATGTTGCAGAGATCTAAAGTATTCATTGCACCACACTGCATGGATTTCCATGAAAACGAGGCTTAGCCTTAAAAGCTCGAGTTAGACACGCCCTTGTATATTTTGAATGTAGACTCGATAGGATAATAATGTATTGAATTGTATAAATATCAAACCAACATCATGTATCTAAATGTGTACAGCTAGTCAAGCACTTTGAATGGCTTAAAATGTGAATTCTTTTAACGTAAAGTTAGACAAAGCAGTGGACTTATTTTTGCTGAACTATTCACGATAATTCAAGAATGATGTAACAATGAGCACGTTGTCCGAAACTAATCGAATACTTACAATCAGTTAAGAATGTCTTTGTATTCCCTTGATTTTGTTTTGTTTCTCAGAAACCATCATTCCATATTACAAAGATTTTGATTATCTTGCCGAATATGAACAAGCTTCGGATAAGAGTTGTCAGAGATTTGGACAAAGGTTCTTGTACAACCATTTGGAACCATGATTGGGAATATTCTCCAACAACTAAATAGCAGCTTCCCATGGCCAACTTATGCATGATGTATTAGCAAATAGTAACCCCTTCAGCACTTTGTCCTCTTTGCCACACAAATATCAGCTGCCAGCAGGATACAGATCATAGCCACGACCAAACCTGGGGTATTCCGAGGCCGGGTGTATATCTTGAGAATATATGGCGGTACTTTTCAGGAATGGCACCGTTCCTGAGATTACCGATATCGCTCAATAGAATCTGTAGTAATAAGTGCCGTCTTCTTTCCCTTTAAAACACCAAATGAAGTCACCTTTTACAGCCTGTCTATACAGATTGAAAGATAACGGCTGTTCCGAGAATGGATCCAATTGCAACAGCTTGAAACTCTTCTACGACAACAGCCCCAACAACCACCAGAAGCAATACGAGAAAGGAACGGAATCCAAAACCAATCATGGAGAGAGATTGCCGATATCACTTTCCAAACACGCGAGGTTTTTTAGATGCAAGGAAAACAATGAAATACCGAAAAAAGAGAAAAAATACTGCGGCAAATGACACTGGCTTTGACACTCTTTCTATATGAACATTTTTTGAGTTGTCGTCATCTGATTCATGCGGACCGTATACTTTTATGTAGTTGCCTGTAAAACTCCTATCAATATAGTCGCGACACAAAAAGCATTGAAAGCTCTCGTCATCACACATGCATGACAATAGTCATTCGAATGAGTGTTCCCCATAAACCTTATGCATCCTCCCGCAGGAGTAAACGTGAATGCCTGGAAAGAGAGAAACCCATGAGTGTGAACTACACAGTTCATGCAGCTCCCATATCCTCGCATCACCGACAGACCTTGTTCAGGATATTGAACAAAGTCTATATTTCCACCAGTGGAGATAAGTTCAAGTCTCCAAGCAGACTAGTAATGTTTGTTTGCATTACCGGGTGAATCGATATATTAATCGGCACCTCTATACAGGAATTACTATCCATTTATAGTGAAGACTTTTCGCCAACGTCATTCCGCATAGAGATCGTACTATATATAATCAATTCGTACATCTCACAAAGTCTTATGGTGAGGACGTAGAAAAGGTATTTTCGTCCTTATGGAAACCCCACGAATGTGTGTCTTTGTTCCCCCAAACTTCGACTTCTTAGATTCGAGTATGTATGGATTTGCATAGAACATGCAAATCCTATTCTAGGACGATGATAAGAAAACTATATAAGAACGCTAGGTATACAAGTTTGAATATTCAAGTAAGAATTTTTATGGATTTCAACAGTTACAAGGTTAGTCTCCAACAGATATGCCGTCAGATCAATTCGACGATTTAACCAGTCACCCATTGAGTCTAAATATCGAGCCGATCGTCATTTAAGATTGGGCGCCCTCTGTGGAAGCTTGGAGACAGTATGAACGTCGTTCAAAGCGAATGGTCCCGTTCAGGACCGACTGATGCTGGAAGAGGCCTACTTACGGGAAAAAGATTAAGGTTGATTATTGCGGCCCTGATGGTGATCTCCGATATCAGCTTAATCCCGAATTCTCAGCTGACTGAATCCCTGGTTAGCAGTCACATGGCATTTCTCACTTTTGTTTGTCGGAACAAGAATGTTTTACAGAAAAGTACAAAGGCAAGTCTGTCGTTGTCTTTGCAGTGTAAAAAGAGCCTCGAGAGGAGGAAAGCAGGATAACGGGTTCGGTATCAAACCCAAAACCTCACTTGAACGATTGGCAGACCTTCTAAAGGACAGCCTTATTCAAACTGAAGAGTGGGGGAGCTGCTGGTACGGGTTCTACTTTCGATTCCCATTAAACCAAGGGAGATAATGGACGTAGAGTCACGATTCTGGATGTTTGGCGGCAGCGACTGGTTTGAAACTGGAAATACCAAGAAACTTGCCCAATGGAATCGTTCACCTCAGTCACTCGTGCAGGAAATTTGGAGGCTGGATTATTAGGTGACGAGTAGGCGCATGTTTCAAGAAGATGCTCAGCCTCATTGCGGTGGAGGTGAAAACTAATCCCCACTCGAGGGATGATGACTATTCATCACAAGGGCTGTGTGCGCTATTGCCCAAATCTGTAACATGCAGTGTTACTTGATTTACTGCCAAA
>PPLB01008138.1:2978-15873 GCA_003706365.1 Citeromyces siamensis
GTGTCTGTTTAGGGGGGGATGGCCGACTGAATTGCCTAATCGAGAAAGGGGATGCAGCCTGCGATGCATGTTGCTGCATGGTTTTTCACCGCGAGTGCCCTGACCGTGTGCACGTGACCTGCGTATCCAGACACCGGAAGCGGTCACAAATTTTTCCACCTCCGTTTGCGCACTACCCTCACCTCTTTGGAAAACACCTTTGCCAACTACTCAAGCACAATGGGTATGTGATTCCAGTGCACAAAATGCTAACATATAGTCAACGTTCCAAAAACTAGAAAGACTTACTGCAAAGGTAAAACCTGCAGAAAACACACCCAGCACAAGGTTACCCAATACAAGGCCGGTAAGGCTTCCCTTTTCGCTCAGGGTAAGAGAAGATATGACCGTAAGCAAAGAGGTTACGGTGGTCAGACCAAGCCAGTCTTCCACAAGAAGGCCAAGACCACCAAGAAGGTTGTCCTCCGTCTAGAATGTGTTAACTGCAAGACCAGAGCTCAACTCTGCCTCAAGAGATGTAAGCACTTTGAGCTCGGTGGTGACAAGAAGCAAAAGGGTCAAGCTTTGCAATTCTAAGTGTATGTTAATATATCATGTTGGATGCATAACTTGTAGTTTTAGTTCCCATAATCGACGTGGATTGTTGTAACTGGAGAAGCCAAACTGCCACTGATAATCCATAATGGATGACTAGAATAAAGGTTACACCTTGTACATTTTTGGTGCTGGTGATTACTTCGGACAAATCCTATGGAAAGACTACCACAGTCCTACCATCGTACTCTTGTTCTGGACAATCTTTGGCGACAGGAGCATCCCATTGTTCCAGCTACGCTCCGCCCATTATGAGTCCACGCTTATGAACGCGGTACACTGCATAAGCTGATAATGCAAAGCGTCCATTAAAAGGTCTCTATGGCGGCTCCACCAGTCGATGAACGCGGCTGTGGGTTTTTAACACATCCTAACTGTTTGGAATTTAAACTGATAAAAGAATGGCAGCTTATCTTGCCTTGATGAGTGCGTATTGTTTGCCTAAGTAGCGTTGATTAGATCAAGTTTTTACGATATTTGGCCTACTCAGAAGCCAGCTGACTGTATACGAGGGAACCAAACTGTTGGATGCAAGGAGCATAGTAAACCACTTGCATCATGCACAACTCGATAGCCAATAATAGGCCATGATCATTATGCGGCTTTATGTATAATGGTAGTATAAATAGTTTCCATATAGAACAATACAGCCAATTACAAACAACAACATGTCCACAATCTCTCACTTACCTCAAGGGAGCGCCTATCAGCGCCTGTTTCGATCAATTCAGTTACAATACCAACCATGCCAAAAGTATCGGTTCAAAAAGGCACTGAGATCCCTTCAGTTGGGGCATGTTTTGAATGAAGAAGATTGATTCATCCACCGATGATGCAGTTACTCATATTTTGTCGTCATGTTTGGCGGAACCATTTAAGATCTATGTCGATCCGGATGCCTCTGCACGGGAAAACCTTTCGACTGTCAAGGTTACATTCCAGGATGCAATGCCTCCACAAAAGCTGATGAACGATCTACTACGGCTCAAACGACTGGAAAGTGCCATTTATCAGTTCGTCGCCACAATGAAGAGGATGTCCATTCCGAGGCTTTGTTCAAAAACGTATCTCAGAGCCTTAAAGGTCCTCTGGGTCGTGTTGCTCAAAATTTCGAGGAAACCAGGTATGACATTCATCTTGATGAAGCACTTGGTATTCTCCGTTACGATGCTGCTCAGATTGCCGCTCAACCACAAAACTCTCTGCTCAACCACGTGGAATTTAAAGGCAAACGTTTTCAACGCCACAAGGTTGGTCACAGGAAAAGTGCCGGAGTGGTCCCGGCAACAACGGGAGCAGTGGCTCCAAAGGGAGTAATCGCTACAGTAGGAGTTCTCAGTCACGGAAAACCAACAACGGAAATGGGAAAAAGGTGGAAAACCCTCAGAGCCAACCTCCATGTTGACCCTTCAACAGCTTTGAGGCTGGGACCTGAAAACTCGAGACTGACCATCAGTGGTTATGGTGCATTGCATATGAGAATCGGATCACGAGTAATCCATCTTCCGGTCGTGTACGCCCCGTACTTAACGGCAACGCGGATCTCTGGCCACAGTTTGATGAAAGAAGGCGTCGAGGAGATAAACCTTCAGCAGGGACACACTGGAGACCGAAACAAAAATCGTCATGTTTCAGAATGGAGTGACAGTATTACACCAGTGTCTCGTTTGCGTACCTGTTGTGTACGTAAATTCCATTCACACCGTTTAGGTTATGCAAATGCCGCGTCAAAACTATTGTCGTCGGACTGATAAACGGACTCAAGAAAAGGAACCAGAGCAGACCTGCATCACGTGTAAATGTGTAAAGGCGAGATCTGCCGCTATCAACGGCTCAAGAGGATTGTACAGGCAAAAAACGCCATTTGCCATGGTGCATAGTGATCTTTCAGGTATACAACGAGTACCTGGGTCCATTCTGACCTTCAAGGATGATTACACCAAATATGGTAATGTGTATTTCCTGGAAAACAAAGGTCAAGTTGTAGAGAGGTTCACGTCGCTTATGTTAAGACCCAAATTGGGTACCACGTTCTATAGCTACCGCGGAACCACCTCAAAGAGGCTATGACTACTTTTTGTAGAGTCAGTGGTATCTGGTGAAGGTTTTCTCCAGCGCATAGTCCAATGTAGAACGGAACTACAGAGCGCGTTAACAGAACACTCTTCGATGATATAAGGTTTGTTAAGTTCTACCAAACTTGACAGAATTTTTTGGCCCTTTTCCGCTCACTTTGCAGTGTTCAACAGGAATACTTATCAATGACTTTTGGATAACTACAAGGATTTCATCCTAGATGGAAAACCTACACACCTTTGGTACAAAGGTCTATTCACATTAGATGAGAAGTGCAAATTCGACATCCGGGGAAAGAAAGGCATCTATCTCGGTCCTTCGTCATTATCGTTTGGATACCTCAGCCTCATACGAGAGACCAAAAAGGTAATTGACACAACGCATGTTGTATTTCTCAAAGACAGGTTCACTCCGGATGAAACTGATCTGATTGATGCTGAGGGGATTACGACATGGACTATGCGAGGCAGCACCAACATGACGCGCATTTCAAGAGAATTCAAGCATGGAGCCATTATGGGAATTTGAGTCAAACAGAGATCAACGCTCAACAAAACCACAGAAGCATGATGACGCTGAAAGACAAAAATGTCAATGTTCCTGGAAAAGAAAGAGGAACTATACAACTCGCCGAAGTTCCAATGGAAGACTTTGGCTGCAAAAACAGACCAGATACACACCAGGAGAGTGAGTGTGGAAATTGACCATGGTGCAACAGGAAGTACAGTAACAGAGTCAGGCGTGGACCCACAAATCCGCGAAAATATACAGACTCCGAGCGAGAATATCCCAGATGGACACTCAAGCGATACTGTGGATAAGAGAGGCAAACGATCAAGAAAAAACAAAAGTGACAGAAGCCCAATTTGCCAATCCCAAGGATAGGTGGATAGAAAGACCAGCAAACGGTCAAGACACGTCAACAGGGATTCAAGCGGTTCCTAGAAATGAATACCGTGACGAAGCAATAGAATCAACGACCAAAACAGGAAGTGTGTTGTCCCATGGAGACTCTTTCGTCGACGGGAACGTCGATTCACCACAAGAAACAACTGAGGCGACAGCAGAAGGTCACGAACCACACGCAAGAACTGGAGATGTGTCCATTGGTGATGCAACCGAATACGATGTCCCACCAAAACTATGATCAACACTTGTGGGTGCACCGCAGAAAGAATGGTGAAAATTCCCAATACGATGGGACAAGCTCTCCAATCACAGGAAGCATATCAGTGGAGACAAGACATCAACAGAGAACACATAAAAAGATGGAAAACTGCGATAGCTCACACCAGAGATTCGCAAGAGGTGCGTACCGTGCAAGAGGGTATTTGCACGAAAGGGTTTGAATTCTGAGCTCTTCAAAGCACGCATGTGCGCAAGAGGAGCGATGCGACATACGCATCCACTTATTCACCCACATTACGCTTTGAATTACTGCGAATGTTGATGGCTCTTGCCGCTCATTACCAACTGCATCTGCTGCAATGTGATCAAACGGCATATCTGAATGCAAATTGGATCATCTTCTTTACATCAAAGACCCGGTTCCATCAGGGGGAGAACCCAAAGCCTACCGGCTCAACCGTGCTCTGTATGGTTTGAGACAAGCCGGGTTCATGGGCCAAGAGTTTTCCTCAGTATCTTCTCGAATTAGGTTTTCAGACCAGCTATGCCACACCATCAATCTATAAAAAGAGAGACTGTATTTGTGGATGATCTGGTGATTCTGAGCGCTAGTCAGAATACACTCCAAGACATATTCGAATCGATTTCCGAAATGTTTGATACAAAAAAGGTTTGGGCGAATGTCTGCAAGACGAGTCAGAGTCCCATCCCAAGATCACCAAACAAGAACTCCTTGGATTTGAGTTATATGTTATGTCACGAATGGGAAAGGTGATGGAGAGTTCCTTGAAGAAGGAGAAATACCTTCAAGAAGTCAAGAAACTCTATGGGCTAAAGGGCCACGAGACGTCCACTGGAACCGAAATTCTATCTTGACAGGAGTGACCATGAAATCGACATCGAGCCAAAAGAATGGAGAAGACGTATCAAACGACTACACAGCACTAGGGATTGCCTTGCACGTAACCACAACCGTGCGTCCGGATGCGTCCTACCAAACTCAATATCTTGCCGAATTCATCCATTGGCCACATGATGTCATACTAGAGAAGGCTGTCAAATTACTTGATTATTTGGTATCAACGGCAACATCAGTCGAATCACCAAGAATGTTATTCTACTCCGATTCAGATTATGGTTCCGATGTTGACACAAGGAGAAGTCAAAATGGCTTTATAGTGATGTTGTCCAATTCCACTTGACGAGTTCGATTCGTCGAAATAGACCAAACTAATCTCTTGGAGTATCGCTTCACATAATTAGTAAACCAATGAGAATGTGGCCATCTGGCTAGTGTGGTTCAAACCTCATTACGCATAGCAGCAATGGTTCAGCCCTCAGTTTCATAGATGAATTTGCCCCTGCTTTTGTGCTGTCACGGCAGTGGATAGCATCTGGGATGGTCAGGGATCTGAAGGGCGTTTTTACCTACTTCCGGAGATATTGCGTGATCTGGCAGTCGGAGACGAATCTGTTATTGCATCCTCTCCTCGTGGAGTCGCCGTATTGCCAGGTGACTGAAATCCATACTAGCACGAGAGTACATGGAGCACGAGTGAGTCCCACTTTCAACTTCACAGGATTGTTGTGACCTATATGTCTTATGACGCAGACACCAACGCTGTCAGAATAGTTGGCCCCAAACGCTTTGAGTATTCCCAATGATTGAATGATAATACGCACATCGGCATCCCAATTAGGTCGTTGGAAGCATACTCGTTGCGTATATACATTTTTTCCTTCACAAAGCTAACAATGTGCCGTCCCCTGATTTTTGCCACATGGCTATATTTGTGTGAGATGTACGAATTGGTTCTGTATAGTACGATCTCTATGCGGTGTCTTATTCTTTTAGTATCAAGACATACACAGCTGGTATTTGTAAAGAGACAGAAGGTGAATACCAATAGCAGCAGAAGATTTGTAGATTGTGACCAAGTGTGGATTGATAGTATCTGTGAATTATATTAACCACAGAAGAATAAAACCAAGGTAAGAAAAGAACAGAGAAGAGTGATGCCTTTCATAGGTATCACAAAAAAGAGGGAAAGGACACCTCGTATATGAGATCATCGTGCACGGCTTTCCCTGAAGAGGACGTCCAACAAATCCTGGTTTAGTAACCCGTGAGTATAATGTCACATCCTGACACTTTAGCTTAGTGATGTCCAAAACTGGGACAGCGGAATGACGTAAGTATGCATGATGAAAACACTATAAATGTAGAGGAATTCCCGTGTAGAGGTACCGATTAATATATATATTTTAGCCACCCGGTAATGCAACCAAACATCACGAGTCTGCTTGGAGACTTAAATCTATCTCCACGGGGTGGAAATATCTCATAATTTGGTCTCGAGCTCATCACGAATGTAGTCCGGGGTCTTGAAGATGTGGGACCAAGGGTCGGGAAAGGTTGGCTATGAGAATGGTTGAGAGGGTTGTCCTGAATAGGTCCACCTTGAGCTTTTGGGCTCGTTCTCCGAGTTGTTGGTTGTTGGATCTTCTTCAAGTTTTCCGTGTCCTGAAGAGTGGAGCCCGGTAATCGAAGTTTGAGGAGCGATGGTTTCATCCTGTTGTAGTCTCTTTTGGTTGTTCATACGAAGATTGAAAATCATCGCTGAGGAAAGGTACGAGACAACCTGCTCCATTGGGGGATTCGGATGATCCAAGAGGAATGGACCGAGCCCCATGACCATAAGCGTCTTCGTAATGATGGATCCAGTGTATACCCAATCATGCCAATTGTCGTGGAGTCGGTTTTCCAATTTGGAGAAAAAGTTCTTAGCATCAACGAGAGATCCGCGTTGGCAGTGGAAGTGTCTGATATGTTACCGTAGTTCGAAACTACCATATGTGAGATTCGATGTCGTTGTTGTCCTGCTCTCATTTAGAGCGAGTGTAACTTATTACATTCCAATGGATTATGTGGATGGGACATTAACTTAATAGACAATATAAATTGGTGTACCTATCTACTACATAAGCATCAATCTATATGCTTTTCTGCCGCGTCATGGATATTGGATGTTTTATGTATGTTTCGGACACACCTCTCAATGTCAACAGATTCGCTTACAGGAGTCCCGATTAGCATCCAGAACAACATAATGGGATGGCATTGACCAATCTCTCGTCTATTGACAGTTTCAGAAACGACAGTGTTTTTCTCAGTTCCGTCATCTGTGAAATACCTTTTCCCTACTTGGATCCCTACTCATTGCATCACCAAAGAGGACATGTTTTTCTGGTGAGTTTTTTTCTCTCTTGTAGACACCGGGTACTGTCCCTTCCAACTGCCTTACCGCTGTTGGTCATTACACTGTGTGCTCTCGCGCGCACCAGAGGCTTTTCTCAGAGGTTAATCACAAATAAGGCGGGACAATTGTCACTCTCCTTGTAACACATTCCTCTGTGGATCCAAAGATGTATTGTAGACGCTCTTTGTTTTTATAATCCTTCTTCATGTCTGTTTGTTGGGTTGTCAAAAATGACGCATACTTATTGAAGAGTGCATCGCAGCGTGTCTATTGTACAAACGAACAAGTATTCACAGGGGAGCGACTGCGCACAAGACGTTATGAACAACTCCCTATCATTCGGAAGAATAATGGGATGTCTTCAACATCTTTTCAACCTTTCTGTCCAGGTTAGGAAAGGTCATGCGTTTCAACATGAACCCATCCAGAGATAAAGCCCAAGGTTCAACGCAACCCGGATTTCCCTTTCAATCTTCGCACGTCGCTTGGATCGATAGAAGTCGTTTCTTACATATGGAGGAATTTCTCTTTTACTGCCGTCTGACACACTTTGTTGCTAATGCTGAACGAAAGAGCTTAGCCTCTGGGTTTGCATGAAGAGTACCGTCCCATCTTCACATGTCATCGTAGGGGTCTTTCGAGGTTTTCAGATGAGATTGAAACTTTTAGTCCAACTTTGCAGATGCTTTTATTTACCTTTGGGTGTTTTATTTAAAGGTTAGAAGTCTGTCATACGTCTTGTATTTCTTATAAACTTTCGTCACGAACTCAACGGGGAGTTCATATTAACCGTTGGATATCGCAATCCTCAACTAAGGACATCTCGACAACCATTTTCTCCCAATGGGGATCTCACAGTTCATGACGTAACCACCGGGTCAAGTAGGAAACCATTGGAGGCTAACTTTGCAACCATCGAAACCCATATCTGACTCTTAGAATAGAATTATCAAAACTACAAACAATTAGTTCCTTATATAGTTTTTCCGGTTTACATTCTAGAACATTTGTTGTTCTTCCAAGAACCTTCTAGAATGTTGTGCATACATTCAGAACACCCTCTGTTAAGCCGCAAAAGGTTAAACCATTCCTGCCATCCTGCGGGGCTCTCTGGACCTGTAATGTCTCAGAAGCACACCTGATGAACTGGGTTGGTATCGAATTTTCCTGGCTGGAGCTCACAATGGATGTTAAATAGCTTGGTAGTGTAACTAGGGAGTTAATTTATCTTTTATGTGAAAGAAAAGAAAAACGCCTTTGCCAGATTATCTGCCACCATGATGAACTACATCCAATTCTTTTGAACACCCTGAAAGAGAAAAGTGCTCAGCCTCAACAAAGCAACTCTGTTGAAGTTACCGGTGCTCCAGCAACCTGGAAGACAACCAGAAACCGATTTATTGTCTTTATCTGTAGCGCAGTTTGCATCGTTGTTGGAAACAACCTCGAATTTATCTGGTTGACGATAAAATAAAGAGATGTCGAACCCTTCAAATATCTAAGCATATGCCTTTCGGCAGCTAGGAGTATCTTTCGGGGTTCCCTCAAGTACCTTGAAAGCGCTCTGCATAAGAAATATCAGGTCTCACACACTCAACCAGACCTTGATATTCAAATCCATTGCAGACTGGAGAGTCGTTACAATCATGCAACTCCTGTGGTACCATTGGAGTGATGTCACAAAACCTCTTTAAGAATATCTTTGATGTAATTAGATCGCGATATTTTAATTCCATTACCATCCCGTGTGATGTTCATTCCCAGGAACCTGTCCACTTTTCCTAGATCTTTTATCTCAACTTCGCTCATTGAAACCTTCTTTGTTGATTCAAGGTCTTGCTCGTCCCTGGCAGTTATCAACAAGTCGCCGACGCAAGACCGAGCCGTCGTTGAAGTACAGATCCAGCTCTCAAAACTGCTCTGAGAAATCACATCGTTGATCCTCTCGTTCCTGCACGCACGTGCCTGTTTTAAGCCATAAATACTCTTATGGAGCTTCAGGACATAGACTCTTTTCCTCGTACCAGATAACCATCAGGTCCATGTAGATGGTCGCGTTTAGTGCACCGTTTAAGAATGCGATCTTTACATCCATTCGATGAACTTTATGACCAAACTGCTGACTAATGCCAGAAGAAGCCCTACCGATTCGAATGAATCACTGGACTAAATGTCGGTGAAATCAATTCCATAGAGAAACCTCTGGCAACTGGTCTAGCTTTAAACGAAGCAGACTTCTTCTTGGTGAATACCGATCTGTTACTGATGGTTTTCCAGTCTTTCGGTCTCTCTACCAACTCGGGTGTGCCATTATTATGAGCTGACATTTCTGCATCACAAGCAGGTTTCCAATCTTCCCTCTCTGGGTACGATATGCACGAGGACACACATCAATTTTGTCAGCCGCATGCATCAGAGAGGACGCAGTCATCGTTTGCTCAGATGACCATCGGATGTCATACGCGCGATGACCACTCAAGTTACTCCAGTTCCTGATCAAGGGAATAACAGAGTCGTCACGATAGCCATTATGGATACCATGCTCACCTCAGCAGAACCTTTTTGACTTTCATATTCAGAAATGCCAACAGCCTCTTTCAAAACCAAACGTTTCGATTCATTTTCATCAATAGAAGCTCCACCCGAAGTGTGACTCTAGATGCACTCTTGTTCTTTCGAATCTTCAGAGGAGGCGAAGGGTGACTCGTCATCAGCAAGGCTGATCACAGGGATGCCAGATGAGTCTCTCATCCCTCTCTTGTTCCACGACCTTGAGGCGTCTATGACGACGAGCAAAATGTAACAGAGCCCAGAACCCGTTGGAGGCTAACTTTATAACTATTGGAATATAATTGATTCTTGCAATAGAATTATATTCTAGAGCATTTTTTGTTCTTGTAAGAGTGTTCTAGAATGCTCTGCATGCATCCACAACGACAGAAATCTTTGGAAAGTCAGTCTCTGTTTATACGCATCACTGTACTTGCATGATTCGCCTTATGTTCAAACAGTTAATATCAAAGAGTGAGAGTAAAGGAAAATTCTAGAAATTTCTCGAACCCCATCCAGACACCCTGTCGTCATGGACCCAGAGTATGAGAGAAACAGGCTGGCGTACCTTCAGCAACAGCAGCAAATGTACCAAATGCAGCAGGCTCAGATCCAGCAGCAGATCCACGAACTGGAGGCACAAAACGCCATGTTTTATAACAACCAGATCCAACCGCAGTGGGGACCGCCGTCTACGCACAGTTCTCTATATAACGAACCTCTGAGTTCTTCGCCGACAAGGAGCATCAGATCTAACTTGGCGCCCATCCCTTCCAACTCTTCTAGTCTCGTTTCGCCTGTAAAGCCTCAACCGATTCCGCAGTTGTTTTCGAACGGGAACAACAGTAATCCGAATCTCGTTCCGCGATTATCACCCGATAAAGGGTATGGAGCACCGGGATCTCCGGGGAAAAATTTCAGCGTGCCGAGTTCGCCCGTGAAATTTTCATCGCCTGGGAAAAATCCAGCGACAAAACTGTTTTCCGGTAAAGGCTTCCCGCCAAAAGAGCTTGGGCCATTGTCGTCGTCGCCTGGGAAGAGTTTACCGAGTAAAGCGGAGGAGACGGATTATGTAGTTTTCGAGAGACACCCGGAGATGTTCTCCAAGACGACTCAGGACAAAGCGGCCGCTATAAAACTGCGTTTGGAGAATTTCTACCAGATGAGCGTTTCGCACGCGATCGAGAGAAACCAGAGACGCGTGGATTTGGAACACCGTTTGGCAAAGGAATCTGGATCGGAAGAGCGTAAAAACAGAGAGCTTTTAAACTTGGGCAGGAAAGAGAGTCAGTTCTTGCGGCTGCGCAGGTCCCGGCTCTCACTGGACGATTTTATCACGGTCAAAGTTATCGGTAAAGGAGCGTTTGGTGAGGTGCGTCTCGTGCAGAAACGTGATACGGGCAAGATTTATGCCATGAAGACGCTTTTGAAATCAGAGATGTACAAAAAAGATCAACTCGCGCATGTCAAGGCAGAAAGAGACGTTCTGGCAGGTTCAGACTCTCCGTGGGTAGTGTCGCTCTATTACTCTTTCCAAGACTCTCAATATCTATACCTCATTATGGAGTTCCTGCCCGGAGGTGACCTCATGACAATGCTCATCAGGTGGCAGATTTTCACCGAGGATATCACGAGATTTTACATCGCAGAGTGCGTTCTAGCCATCGAGGCAATCCACAAACTCGGTTTCATCCACCGTGATATAAAACCCGACAACATTCTTATCGATATTAAGGGCCACATAAAACTTTCAGATTTCGGTCTCTCAACAGGTTTCCACAAGACTCACGACTCCAACTACTACAAGAAACTTCTCGAAAAAGATGATCCGTTGCCCGCCCCAAGAAACTCCATGATGGTGGACGCCATCCACCTCACCATGACAAACAGACAGCAGCTTCAAACATGGAGGAAATCTCGCAGATTGATGGCATACTCCACAGTGGGCACCCCAGACTATATCGCCCCGGAGATCTTTATCCACCAGGGATACGGTCAAGAGTGCGACTGGTGGTCTTTAGGTGCTATCATGTTTGAGTGTCTTGTCGGATGGCCACCTTTCTGCTCGGAAACGCCTCACGAAACTTATCGCAAGATCATAAACTGGCAGGAAACCTTGCAGTTCCCAGATGACATCCAACTCAGCTTGGAAAGCGAGGACCTCATCAGGCGTCTTCTCACCTCTTCAGAAAACAGACTCGGTAGACACGGTGGAGCCGACGAGATCAAGGCCCATCCTTTCTTTCGTGGCGTCGACTGGGACACCATCCGCAAAGTAGATGCGCCTTTTATCCCGAAGCTCAAATCCATCACCGACACTCGCTTCTTCCCAACGGACGAACTGGAGGCGGTTCCCGATTCGCCGGCGATGGCTGAAGCGGCTAGACAAAGGGAAATGGGCGTGGAGAATAATACGAAACAGGATTTGCCCTTTATAGGGTATACCTACTCCAGGTTCGACTATCTCACCAGAAAAAAGGCGTTGTAACAAGATTTGCAGATATAGGTAGAATAACATCTTTTATCGTAGAATCTTGCGGCTCTCATTTCTTTGAAGGCTTCTTGACATTTTTCCATGGAGCCAGATTATTTGCAACTACACAGTTGGACCAGTCCATTATTGAACCAGTAGCAGGAATAATAGAGTAAAATTAATGGATGAGTTCATTCGGGTCATGATTAGATGCCATCCAAAGAATTTGAATACTGCTGAATGCTACTACTGCACTCTGAGATCTCGGTCCTTTTGGACAAGGAAGGGAAAGTAATATATTTCTTTATTCTGCTAGTAGTCTGATGATGGAGCATCTTGAGTCGCACTCCAACTGTTTTCAGGTATTCACGAAACCTTAGTAATAGTTCTGATTGGCTTTCATTTTACGACATCGCCGTTGTAATGATTTCACTTTCTATAGGAAGGTGTAAAAAGAAATGCCTTCAGCCAGATTCGAACTGACGATCTCCTCATTACTAGTGAGGTGCCTTACCAACTTGGCCATAAAGGCGGTGGGAAACAGAACAGACCAAGAATGGGAACTGCAGTAAGACTGTTTTTTTTTTTTTCCAAAGGCTCAGAAACACATCTGATGAACGTCTAGAAAGCCTTTTGAGAGAAGAGGATTGAAAAAGATTGAAAACACATGATTAAACAATGGCACTAAACAAGGAAAAATAAGGAACTACAGACAACTTTCAAGACGATTGCGCGAGCGCGCTTAGATCTCGGCGAGGGTTTTACAGATACTTGGTTGGTATCGAATTTTACCTGGCTGGAGCTCACAATGGAT
>PPLB01008140.1:24216-37448 GCA_003706365.1 Citeromyces siamensis
GCTCCCTCCACCGGTTTAAAAGGTCTTTCACCCTTCGAAGCTGACGTCGGATACATTCCCAATCATCCACATGATATCCAATTCCCTGCGTTACCAGAAGCCGTTTCTCTCACTGAGCGAGTGGAGAAGACGCTGAGTATAGCTCGACATGCTTTAGAGCATACTCGCCAGAAATGTATTTTGATGCTAAGCACAAGTTTGTTCCGCTTTCTGTTGGTGCGGTATTGGTCGACAATTCTGCCTTCTCCACAATTCCCGACTCGCACATACAGCAGCATGTCCCAAAACTTAGAGGGAAATTCTGTGGACCATTCCGTATCTCCCAAAAACTGTCGGACTTGAACTTTCGGTTAGAACTTCCCCCCTCTTCTCATACCAGCAACGTATTCCATGTGAGTCAACTTCGGTCAACTCCAAGGAGCCCGGCTGATACCATTACAGCACCATCCACTCCCGCTGTATACAGAAGATACCAAGATGGTACAGAAGAAACGGAGATCACCGAAATATTAGCGCATCAGAAGAAAACAAAAGGTTATTCAATGCTCGTGAAATTTGTAGATGGAACAGAACAATGGGTTCGCGCATCCCAACTCAAAAACACTGCTAGCGATCTATTTGGCACTTATGCGCGTCGGCATAACGTTCCGAATTAACTCTTCTGGGCTTAGAGAGCAACCTTGGGGGGGATGTCAGGTACCACTAGCCAGGATGCCCTCTAACCCCCAACCCCTGCACGTGACCATTATTAACAGTCACGCGCAAGCTTCTATATAAACTAGATAGAACGAATAACAAATCATTGACGCTAGAGAGACCTTACAGCAGTCCACAACGGCGTCTCCTAGTCCTTCTCGTAATGATCCTCGTGTTGATTTTTGTCGGGCGCATACAAAACTGACCGTAACGTAGTGACACTCCAACTAGATCTAGTTTCGCCTTGCCTCCTCCATTACAACCTTGAGTGGTGGACACTCCATTCGTTGGTATGTGATATCTATGCCTCTAGCTGGTAATATCCGAATGCATTCTTTATGCATCCGAACGACTCAAAAAAGATGTGTAAGTCTTTCCTCTGATAATCCATGAATAATCAAAACTGCAAACAATTATAGTTTTTCCGGCTTCTTCTAGAACAAAGAATGTTCTGCATACCATACTGCATGTATGCATCTCGTGCATGCGTCTGCAGAAGAAACGTCAGAAAAATGGGTTGTCGTCCAACGTTCCTGGTTACCTCTTTATTCACCTGGCGATTTTTGAAAACGGTATCATCATTCTACACACTTTTGGTGGAATCTAGCCTTATTACATCGCTCTCTGCAGTTTTGGTGAGTATGCTGTGCTGACGGAACATTCTTTTTTGCATGCAAAAGTCTTTTCCACCGTCGTACGGTACCGATTAATATTGATTTTATCCACCTGATAATGAGAACTGATCTTACAAGTGGGAGACCTAACCTGGCATCGCCACGATCCCTGCGACAACCTCCTACAATTGTCACCGTCACAATCGGTCCGTCAGCGTCGAGCATCCTCGGTAACGGCTCATTCAAACTCGTTCCCTTCAGGAAGATCCACTTCAGCCGCGTGACTATGCCACCGCCGCAACAGTATGACCATGCAACATTCAATAGTATCAGGATCCTCAGTTACATGGACATCATCCACCAACTCAAGTCTGGTTCCCCAATCTGCTAGCATTCCCTCGATATACCCTGCTAGATTGAACTCGATGGTATCACCTGTCTGTTTGATATTGATACCTAGAAATCTTTCGGCTTTACCAAGATCATTCACATCGAAAGCCTTGAGGAGTATCTTGATTGTTTCCATGTCTTTCGCACTTCGTGCCAACAAGTCATCCACATATGGTCCACCTTTTCCATCCATGGAGTAAACACCCATTTCAACTTAGTTTCTCCTAAATCCAAGCTTGGACAGTGTGTCATCGATTTTCTCATTCCAGCACGCAGATGCCTGACGTAGTCCATACAGACTTGTCGAACCTCACAAGTGGGACGACTGAATCATCTCTGGAACCATTATGAATACCAGTTCCATGCCGTCAGTCTAAATCCTAAGGGTCGTCAGATCCGGCGGATCGGATCGATTATTTACCTGGACCGACAGCTGGGATTGGATCGAAAAGTATAAGTCGGATCTTCCGATCCAGCTCCGGAGTTCAATTCACAGAAATATCATTTTGTTTTTCACCTCTATGTCTAATGTTCGAAAAAGCGCCCGCTTCAAATTTTACGGTCAACTACTGATCCCTAAACGGGGACGACGCTGAGAACGCGTTCAGCTCTGTTCCCCTGAAGCGATCGAAGAGCATTCTGATGATGATGACCTTGTTACAGGAGGCAGTGCTCTTGAATTAATTCGGAAGACTCAGGAAGCTGCTGTTGGTGATTCATTCGACGGGATTCTGGAGCTGAAACCCCCTCTGCGTACAATGAAGAATAGAAGGGAGAGCAAAAACCCTTTCACAATTCCAAAAACGACCTTTTCCCTAAGTATTTTACTCTTGGATCCGAAAACAAAGCATCTTGTAACGTTTGTGGAGCAACTTTATCTACCAAAAGTCTCCATAGCTCGACTGTAAACTTTCGTAGGCATTACGAAAAGAATCACACATCTGTGAATCTTAGTCGTCAACGGCGGATTCCTTTTCAAAAAGGCCTTGCATTTGATTCTTTTATCACGACGAATGAAAGAATTGATTTTTCTACACTTATGGCAGAGGCCTTGGCTGAAAGTATGCTGTCATTCAATTTGGTGAATAAAAAGAGGTTTAGGAGAATGCTGCTTTATTCAACAGAGAAAGTGCCCTCACCATCGACCATGACGCCTAGAATTATATCACTCTACGATGAAGCTCTTGATGAGTTGGTAAAACAATTAGCCCTCACCGAATCTGTCAGCGTATCCATCGACGGTTGGTGTCGTAAGGGCGTTCATTTCCTTGGCGTTGTTATCCATTACATCGCAGGTGAGAAATACAATCAACGAGTTGAGGAGGGGGGCTTCTCGGAACTAGTTGATGGACAGTTGGTCAAAGGTGAGTGCTTTTGTCGCTGACAACGCCGCTAATAATGGAGCAGTTGTTAGACGTCCGGCAGACCGTTGCTCTTATTACCGAAACCGTGCTCTGTACTCCCCTCCCTTAATTCCTTGTTTCGATCATATTACGAATATTATTGCGATGCATATGATTGACAACATTAATCTAAGTGATTCAGAAACTTCAGGCCCGATAACCAGAATGCGCGAGTTTGTAGTGAACCTACACAAGCTACCTTCTTGGAAGCTTGAATGGAAAAATGTCATTGCGCAAGAAGCCAGTGGCGTATTATTTTCCGACAAGACCAGAGAAACCGAGGAATCTCCCTCAAACGCTATACCACCCCTTGATTGTCCTACTAGGTTGGATAGCTTGTGCTGTCCGGGGTTATCAATTCGCGTAGCAAAATTACGGCTCTCGGTAAAAGGGCAAGCCTCGGGCTCAGACTCGGCAATAGCCTTCAATGAGCCCAAATTTGTGAAGTACGTGGAAAAGGCATTTACTAATAAGGGAGTAGTAATTTCTGCCCTTTTAGACCCGCGGATGAAGGGACAACCCAATCACACGATTGTTCCTCCAAGTCCCACTGGCTCGCGTTACCATTTCATCCCCTTCATATGCTCCACACCGTACCTACACCTCTATTTCCACCTTTGATGCCGCAAAGTGCGCAAATACAATTTTGGCCAGAGCATTGGGATTGAGGGTCAGCATAGGTCGGAGAGACTCCGCCGTCGTTCAGTCTACAGAGTTTTCTCCAAACTGAAGTGGAGCGTGTATATTGCCCCACAAAATCGTATTATGACAATTATACAGACACTACTTCAACCACGCTATCCACGACTAATCTTTCCGAGGACGGACTACCGTTAATTCAACACACTTGAGTAGCACCACTGGTGTGTATGCTGCTACTGGTGTAAAAAGGAGAGCCAGGTGGAGACGTTTCCAGGGCCCTCTAGCGAATGGTCACACTGTTTGAAAATTCTTCCTCACTCGATGCCAAGTCTGTGTTATCCTTGTTTCTTCTTGAACCGAGACAAGAGTCAAGTGTACATCCGTGTCTGATCGGTCGGCATCCTTCATTTCCGCGCGCGAACTCGATTTGGCTAGATGGTTGTTTTTGAAAACTTTTTGCATGGTTTCCAAATCACCAAGATGCAAGCAACAGAAACGGACTGATAGAAAATAGTCTGATAGTTGGTCCGCGTGCTCAGTTCCTCGTGTGATTATTGGTCAAGCTTTTTGCATCTTTGAGTGGTCTAACAAGGACATTCTGATGAAGATTAAATCTAAAAGTCTCGGATAAAATATTTCATCAGGTTAGTTGTATAGTGAGACATGCCAACACAAGGCTCAGATCCATTCTCGTGTGGAAGTTGGGATTTCCGAACCATGACATTCCTGCATATGAGTCACAGATAAAACATTTAACGTCCAGTCAGACGTCCATACAGACAGCCACTGCTCGTTTCCGTGGAAGGTTAACGTTTCTTTGTTGGTTGTCCTGATTCTTAATGGAATAACCATATCTACAAATAATAGCTTCCTTATATGACGTTCTAGAACATTCTATGCACTTCTAGAATGTTCTCCTCGAGCATATTGATGCATACATCACAACATCCTCTCTTAAGCCGAAAAACAACCTCTCTCACGAAGTGATACCTTATGTCAATGTACTTGGTCCTCTCATTGCAAGATGGATGCCCAGCCAAATTTCTCCACCTGTCAATGAACAGTGTAGGTTCCTTTTCCAGACGCACTTTCAGACCACGGAGAACTTGTATGATCAAATAGACTCTTTCGCACATTCAGAAAGAGACATATACTCAGCTTCAGTACTCGACAAAGCAACGGTCTGCTTTTTTTTACTTTTCCAAGCTACTGGAGCTCCAGCAACCTAAAAGACAAAACCAGAAACAGATTTTCTGTCTTCTTTGTCTATTGCCCAGTTCGCATCACAGTAAGAAATCACCTCGAATTTATCTTGTTGTTGATAAATTAATGAGATGTCTTTCTAACCTTTCAAATATCTAAAAACTTGTTTGGCTGCCGCCAGTGCATCCTTCTTGGCTCTTTAAGGTACCGTGACAGCGTCGAAACCGCATAAGAAATATCAGGTCTCGCAGAGTTGGAAAACAATAGCTTTCCAACCAGACTTCGATATAATCAGATAGTGATACCTTAATGTCATGATCATCCTGTCTGATGTTTATTCCTAGAAACCTGTCCACTTTTCCGAGATCTTTCATCTCAAATTGTTCGTCAAAACCTTCTAGGTTGTATGGAGGTCTTGCTCGTTTCTAGCAGCTATCAACAAGTCGTCGACATACAAACCAATAACAATTGGCATCATTGATTGTTTTCATTCCAGCGCGCAGGTTCCTGTTTCAAACCATAGATCTGCTTTAGCTTAAGTACCATAGATTCTTTTCCTTCTATCCGATAACCCTCGGGTTGTTCCACATAGATGGTTTCCTTCAAAGCACCATTCAAAAAGGCAGTCTTCCAATCTTTCCTCTCTGGAGTCAGCATGGCTTCACGAAATGTATTGAGATACAAATCAATTTTGCCAGCAGCATGTGTCAGACAAGAGGCTGTCATGTTGACTCCCAAGTTCATTCTTTTGCTCATATGACCATCATCCAAGTAATCTGCACTCTGTGAACTCAGATTACTCCAGGTTCTGATCAAGGGAATAACAGAATCGTCACGAGAGCCATTATGAATCGGTACCATGCTCATCTCAGCAGACATTTCAGAATCAAATCAATGGTCTCTGTCATTAAATTCTTCAATTCATTTTCGTCAATCAAATCACATTCCAAACTTGCACTCATTATCTTCTTCATCTTCTGAGTCGGTAAAAGATGACTCCTGATCATCAGTAAGATGAATAACAGGGATTCTGGATCTTCGCTATTCAACATCGCTGAATTATCCGCCATAGACTTATCAACAGAAACTTGGCTTTATGTATCACAATCCATATCATCTGGATCTTCATCCCAACCTGCTTCTTTCTCTGTAGTTGTAGTAAACTTTTTCTCTTCTCAGACTTCGCTATCTGCGGTGCTGAGATTATCGTGGAGCAGAAACACCACCCGCACTTGTCCCTGAACCAAGTGCATCCTGTATCCTAGGATTGCCCTCTGGGACAGTGGCTTTCAGGGGAGCGTTTTTCGTCGAATCTCACATGTGCCGAAACAACAATCTTATTTTCAACAGGAATGTAAATCCCATACGCCTTCCTTCTTGCATCGTATCCCACCGTCACTCTCTCACTGAAGAGGGTGCCAGCTTATGCTTCCTAATCTGATGAGGAATGACCACATATGCTGCGCAGCCAAATCTTCTAAAATGATCGAATCCAGGCTGGCAAGCGAACCATTTTTCGTACGGAGTAAGTCCCTGATTAGCTCTGGTAGGACGACGATTGATCAAATACGTTGCAGTAGTAACAGCTTCACTCCATAATTCCATAGGAGCACCGCTGGAGCTTAGAAGCACTCGAGCAGGTGAGCTCATGTACAACGCCTTTTGAGCTCAGACATTCTTGAAGCTGTGAATTGGCATATTCACCTCCGTTGTCAGAGATTGTACTAACAACATAACCACCTTTGGACGAAAAATGTCTCTAAGCTCTTCTGATGAAATTTACAAGTTCAGCTGTAGCATTTCCTTTCGACGAAATTGGAACAATCTCGCAAAACCGAGAGTAGTCGTCCACAATCGTTAGGGAATACAACTCCTGAGTGAGTGAGGTTCCAAATGGACCACACACATCCGTATGGAGCAACTGAAGAGGAGCACTAGCTGCTCTTGTTGACTTCTTATTGATCTGTCTTGTGGATTTAGATTCCAAACACTCCTGACAGTGAACACCTCCTGTACCAGGAATCTGAGAATCCAAGCGATGCAACTCCTTCATCGTATTCTCAGATGGATGTCCAAGACGAGTGTGCCAATCAACGTGGCTTCCAGCCACAGCAGCAACCCCCTTGACGGGTTGATACTTGAAAATAAAGTCCATCTGCGTTTTCACACCTTTTACCAACAATTTCTCTCGATGGTAAGCTCACCAGATTATGTGTAGCTTCTGGTACCCACATCACCTCGTTAAGGATGATAACCTGACCGTCACACGAGAAGTCAACCTTTCCCCGGCCTTTAATACGTAAACGGAGACCTCCAATACCAATGAGACATTCTTCAAACTCGTCTAGAAGAGCTTTATTCCAAGTGACATGGAAAGTAGAGCCAGAATCAAAATACACTTGGATTTGGATACGCATTCAATGATGTGCCAGACTCTCTCTTAGCGGATCCTCCAGATTTCTTGGACTTTCCACGCTTAGGACCCTCAGACACCTTATGTCCTTCGGCACCACAGCCAATCATTTGAAAATACCACGAGCAGAAGTGTCGTTGTTTGCAATAAATGCAGATGAGTCCACTTTTTGTGGAAATCATTTCATCTGTAATATAATCCCTTGCAACACGTTGCCCTTCGGGTTCAAATCCATTCTCCAGATAATATCTCAACCCACAGCCACACAGGTCAAACTTCAAATTCATTGCCTACCCACGGCCCATAGTTCACGGCCAACCTTAGTTTCTCATTTTCAGAGAACCTAAACACGCTACCCGAGGCGCTCATAACCTGTAGAAGGCTAACTTTTCTTTGTTGGTAGTCCTGACTCTTAATTGAATAATCATATCTACACGTTTTTCGGCTTACGTTCTAGAACATTCCATGCGCTTCTAGAATGTTCTCAAAAACGTGAAAAGCATAGTGGATCTAAAAGAAGCCCAGCGGATCCACAAAACGTGAAACCGATGGTGCAGAACAATACATGGCCGTGCACATCGAAACGAAAGAATATCCGCCTATCGCCACATTGTATCACGCACAGTCCAGCCTCGCTCCCTATGACCAACTCGCGCTGTCTGTAGGAGTTCTGTTCGTGCGCCAACCAATTCCCTCCAATCACATTGGCCAAAAATGCTCCATTCCGCTAGAATCGCCGGTAGACGGTTCCAGTCAACCGCGGCTGCTAAAAAGAGATTTTCCATCGGCCGCTTTGTGTTCAAAGCAACAGCTTTCACCGGATCCGTGTACGGGGCTGGTGTGGCGCTCGCGCTGGCTAGCGATACTTTCCAAGACTTGTGGCTGGACTACGTTCCAGGCGGCGAGTGGTCGTTCGAGACGGCAGAGCACTACTGGAATAAGCGCAGCGAGACAACCGAGTTGCTGGGGGACTCGTTTGCGGACTTGAAAGAGCGCATTTCAGGTCTGGAGAGAACCGTGCAAGTGCCAAAGGAAGGTGTGATCTCGGAAAAGATCCAGGACTTGAAGGAGGAGTCTGAAAAAGTTGTAGAAAAAGTGAGAGAACACGTGGAACCCGCTCGTTCTCACATCCCGCTGGTGGATATCAAATGCGGTGACCTTTTGATAGATCGCACAGTGGAGTCGTTGAACGAGCTCATTGCAGCCGTTAACGAGTCGTCGGCAGATGCGGCGTCCGAGGCGGTCAAGTTGATCCACGAGAATGTGAGCGAGCTGAGCGAAAGCTACCTCAAGCTGACGGCCGAGAAGAGCGAACAGCTCGACAACCTCGTTGCGAAAACCCGCAAACAGCTTGCCGAGAGTTACGAGGCACGCCAGGTGGAGCTGGCCGAGGATTTCCTCGCCAAGTTGGAAGCGGCCAAGCTGGAGATTGACGCCAAGTACGCTGCCAGACTCGTCAACGAGGTGGAGTCCACCAAGTCCAAGATCGCACTCGAGGCGGAGAATATCATTTTGCAAAACAGGCTGGCCGCCATTGACGAGTTCAACTCGGTCATCAGCGAGAAGATCGACAGCGAGAGAAGCCACAAGCTGAAAAATCTCGAGGCGTTGGAGGCAAGAGTACGCCAGGTTGAAGAGCTCGAGACGCAGTTGGCCACCAAAGTTGCATCCTCCGCCAACCTCTCGGACATAAAATTCACCGTGGAGAAATTGCAAAGACTGATCGATTCCAACACCGTGTGCGAGGACTCGCCCGTGGCCCTCGTGTCCACGCTGTCACGGTTGGTCAAGCTGTGCGGACCTCTCGACAACCACGTTATCAACTCGGTCCTCGCGTCTCTTCCCTCGGAATCAAACCTGCTCGCCACGGGAGGCGTCCTCACGCAGTCTCAGCTCATTGCAAGATGGGAGCTCCTCGTGCCCGAGCTGAGATCCGTGGCACTCCTGCCTCCCAACGCTGGTATCTTGGGCCATCTCGCAGCCAAAGTGTTTGGCAAGCTCCTGATCCCCAAGTCGGGAGTCCCTGTGAAAGGCGACCAAGACGTGGTGGGCAACGATCTCGAGAGCGTCATTGCAAGGGTCAATGGCTACCTTGTCAGGAACGAGCTCGACAATGCGGTAGAGGAGGTGAGCGGTCTGAAAGGCTGGACCAGACGTCTGGCCAACGACTGGGTAGAGGAGAGCAGGAAGAAGCTGGAGTTGCAGTTTCTCGTGAAAATTATCGACTCAGAACTGAGAAGGTTGTAGATATAATATTAGACTGATAACTAGAATTATCTCGGGCAAAAGAGTGGACCTACATCTATCTCGGGAAAGCGGCGATGTGACCAGGAAATGAGGGCAAAACCGGCGACCTTGTTTGGGCAACGTCAAGTTTAAATGGAGATGCAACCGCAGACAAGACGACTTTCGCTGTATGTGCTATCAATCAATGTCCGATGATGTGTTTTTGGGGTATTGGGAGTGTGCATCCACGCTTGATTGCGGAAAAAGTTCTAAACAACGACTTTCTATTCCTTCTTTGAATCGAATTTCGGTCCACAGGCGAGAACGTTTTGTAGTTGCATATAACACTCAGGGCATTGTCATGGAGAAGACATAGTGGTCATCGGTTCGATGGATATTATTTGAGGCATGTAGAGGAAGCCATATGGTTGTCGGACCTCCATCTGCGAAAGCTGACGCAGAGTTGTACCCAAAAATGGCTTTGGTATGATATCTAGGTGTGCAACTCGTCGCCATTCAACGGTGTAAGTTGTCAGGATATATCTGCAATCGAACTTGTATCATTGGAATCATTTTTTGGTTCGTCCAATTTTCTCCTTTTAACCCAAAGTATTTGATGAGCCGGTGAGGCATGTCTACAAGGCAAAGCCCGGAGCGAGGATGCACCAAGCGGATCACGCAACGCCCTTAACGGCTCCTGTGCACACACTGCACAGTAACATCATCTGTGCGACAGGAATTCCAAGTGGTACATTATCGATGATTTCTCATCTGTTAGGATTCCACTCCACTGTTGAGATTAAGGGTCGTCAGATCCGGATCACATTTGAGTAAAAATATATGAATATTTCAAGAACAGTCACACTAAGCTATACTATCTGATCGCGCCTCAATCAATGCGTGGCGTTGTGATAAAGTCACAATCCGCTTCATTTAAAGGCTCGAAAGAATCATCGTCTCAACGATTACCGTCTTCCAAAATAAACGCTCGACTGATGTGGAGCTGGCAGGAATATATAGCATCTTGCTTGCCAAAGTATGCATTGCAAGTGAGGGCTAATTGTTTCAGGGTGAGGGCCTTTGTTGAATAAAGCAGCATTCTCTTAAACCTCGTTTTATTCACCAAATTGAATGGCAGCATACTTTCAGCCATGGCCTCCGCCATAAGTGTAGAAAATTCAATTCTTTCATTCTTCGGGATAAAAGAATCAATTTCAAGGCTTTTTTGAAAAGGAATCCGCCGTTGACGATAAGATTCACACAGGGGTGATTCCTTTCGTAATGTCTACGAAAGTTTCCTCTAGAGCTATCGAGACTTTGGGTAGATGAGCGTTACAAAATGCTTTGTTTTCCGATCCAAGAGTAAAATACTTAGTGAAATGATCCTTTTTGGAAGTGCGAAAGGGTTTTTGCTCTCCCTTCTCTTCTTCGTTGCACACAGACGGATTTTCAGCGCCAGAATTCCCCTCGAATGGATCACCAACAGCAGCCTCCTGAGTCTTCCATTAATTGAAGAGCACTACCCCCTGTAACAAGGTGACCATCATCAGACAGCTCGTCGATCGCTTCAAGGGGAACAGAACTTTGTCGAACATTAGAAATGGAGATATACAGAAAAGAAAAATTGATCGACCAATAATCTAAAAACAAAATGATATTTCTGTGAATTGAACTCCGGAGCAGGATCGGATCTAGATCCGTCTTATACTTTTCGATCCGATCTCAGCTGTTGATCCGGGTAAATAATCGATCCGATCACCGGATCTGACGATCCTTAGTTGAGATTGTGAAACGTTGAATCCGTCATAGCTTTTGCCGAGAGGCAATGGGGTGTTTGTGATTCCAGTCGGATCAACATCCGCACCCCTCGGAAAAAGGGAATCGAACAACGATTTAGCACACCCTATAGTCCCTGTAATAACTCCGTGGCTGAACGGTTCAACTACACGCTGTTAGGAGATGTACGGACCGTCCTTCGAGCCGCCAACATATCATTCTTCTGGAAGGAGGAAGTCGTGCAACCGCGTTTTTCGGAAGAACCTCCAGGATTCACCATATCACTTCCTCACTCAACGGAAACTGAAAATATCCGATTTTCGGCGCCAAAGCCTTTATTACTCTCCCATATGGATCAAAATGAACAAACGTGGTGGAGCTGGGATCCTCCAACGAGGAAGTTTACGGATACCTTGTCTACGCACCCGAGCTACCATCAGCGGCCGCCACGTACGGTTCACCGGTGAACTCTTCTTTGATGCTTTCAACCCTCGGTACGAAGCAGGTTTAAAGGTTTTGGACACGGCTATCGACCCATATGACCCTACTAAACGTCCTGTCCCAAACCTGGAGGAAAAGGGCAATGATGCCATCGCTGATACGGCGACTTTGCCTGATGAGATCATCCCATCCAACACCACGGAGGAAGTTTCTCCTCCTGAAGTTGCGTTCTCCTCGCAACAGTACTATAACCGACCCCGCAGACTTCACGCTGTACTCCTCTTTGCAGGAACATCCAACTGCACCAGCTGAAGATGAACTCTATACACCCGTTCTGGATGACTATGGGGAGGAACATCAAATCTCTCATAGAGACCCACCTGGAGGACCAGAGGTAGGACAGAGAGATCCAGTAACGTGACCACAATGGAAACCACGTCGGAGATGTGACCCGACCATCAGAGGATCATATCAAATGGAAGTACAAATGGGACAGTAAAACCCATTAGGAGACGACAGGGTTGTCTATGATGACGAGAAAGATGAGTGGTCAATACCGAGTTTTGGGATGACAAGGGGAGAGCTCTGTACATCCTTGGTAATCCGGAGGAACAAACGATTAAGGGTTTTTCGACGAATACGGATACGTCCCTAGGTGGACCAGTGGTGTTGGAAAAATGAAGAAAACTATGGGTGGATTAAGCGTTTGCTTGGATGTGACTCACAAACAGTGGGCTCTCCACCTCGCTAGGGGATGCTCAACCATTTAGCCTGGCGCAACCCATGGCTTGGGAATGAGAGGTAGGAACCTTCGATCAAGTGAGAAGAGCCATACTACCATTTAAAGCCGCAGAAGCTAAAGCAGAAAGGAATAGAGAGGAAACCACATCGAGAGAACGCCTCAGTGAATTGCCTAGGCCCTCTCATGATGCGAGAAACGAGAACCGAAATAAACTGCAACTCTACTTGCCACAAGAAAAAATAACCTAGGATTTATTCCACCCAGAGAGACACTCCTGCGATTCCAAAATTTTCACGATGACCTTCCTGTCGAGTTCCAAAACATGCCAAAGTTCTTCCAGTCGGATTCAAAATCATCCTTTGTCTTTTTCTTGCTGCTGAAAGATCTGAATAGGTAGCATGCTGGAGATTATATCGTTCAAGGAAAATTGAGGTTGAAAGGCACCCTGCTTATCACTTGAATTTATGACCACGAATGAAGGATCGATCCGACAGATAGAAGGTTTAAAGCCCTAAGATGCGATGAGTCGACCTCTATGAAAGCAAACTTCCACTTACAAGAATTAACCAGCGACGTAGATTCCGTGAGATACCAATCTGAAAACGAGGAGATGCAAGCCGCAATGAATGAGTAGATGGGTTTTTTCTGCATGTTTGAGAACAGCAATCGAAGTATTTTGTTCAAAA
>PPLB01008140.1:37468-50997 GCA_003706365.1 Citeromyces siamensis
CTTGTCCA
Organism: Citeromyces siamensis; assembly: GCA_003706365.1. Lineage (NCBI taxonomy): Eukaryota > Fungi > Ascomycota > Pichiomycetes > Pichiales > Pichiaceae > Citeromyces > Citeromyces siamensis. Next base: position 37,477 of record PPLB01008140.1, read on the forward strand.
TTTGTCCACATGAATCAGCTATTCATCTCGGAAAGACTATGAACCACTCAGAATCATCCTCGGTTTACCACTTGGGTATGGTAATCAAACCCAGGACAAATACGCAGATTATGTCAGTGTGCATGAAGTTGCGGTGTCTAGTAGATGGAAAAGCTTTTTCCGGTCTTGGTTAGTAGGAAGAATTAAGAATTGAAACGAATGTATAGTTTGATTTCTACGTGTGATCCTTCGCTCAGCCTATTAGCAGGGTAAATAAGGATTATTCGGTTGTGAAGGATGCTTTCCCCTGGATATAGCGGATCCTAGATCTTGGAATTTGGTATTGATATGCACGCGTATGCATGGATATGCATAGAACGTGCGAGAATATTAGAATATTCTCGAAGGATGATAAGCAAACGATATAAGAACGCTCGGTATATAGGTTTGAGTGTTCAATTAAGGATCAATTATGGATTTCAACAGTTACAAAGTTAGCCTCCAACATTAAAAAGTTGGGAAAAGTGGCAGTATATCTGATCAGCCAGAAATGACAGATTCAATGTCTAAGATAAATCATTAAATACTCACGCTGTGCCAAAGCGGTAACATTGAAAAATTTTTTAAAGCAACAAATATTGGAAATTTAGGAGGAGTGAGAGAAACAATTCATCTTTGCGAGAGAATATTTCAGAATCATTAGTAAGAATTCACATTTAACCCCTCGAGACTCCAAGAAACGCTCTGAGTATTAATACACAACCGGATGCACATGGTGGTCCAATTTGGACAAAAGAAGCAGAAATTAAACATCGGACTAGCCCTTTCGTCTCACAATCTAGTTTCGAGTGGTTCGTTTACAAGTGTAGGGTTTTCTTGTATGCAGGAGCCTCATTGTGAGTATTTATAACAGGAACACGGAATTTGGTACAATGACAGAGTACACCATCACACAAATCGCGACATCAACGCCTTCGACAATGATCCCTATTCATCTATTAATCAAGGTGACGATGACGAAGAGATCGATTGGTACTCTCTAGGTGGAAGGATACCGTGTGCATACCTCTTTGCCAAATGGTTTGAACAGTTGAAGGATCCCATTCTAGAAAAGTATGATTATGGCCTTGTGCTCATTGATGCCTTCGAGGCATTTAAACACATGAACCCTCGGTGTGTCATTGATATGCCGACTTGATGAATGGAGTAAACCAAAGAAGAACACCATATGAGTTTTCTTGTTAATCCGATTATGCATTATACTTTTGCAACCAGTGAGAGCGCACATCACAAATAGCCACATGAAAGGATAGCCAGGGGTTCCAGGTTTGCTGGGGATTATTGTTACAGGTAGGTGTGCCAGAGGAGGACCCAGAAAAATTCAGAGAAAAACTCTCTGCCAATGGCAGATATGCTTTGTTCAGGAAAAGTGACTGCTACACTTTATAGCTGCCTAAATCTTTTAGAGGCATCTTGCACAAAAAAAGATAGACTTCAATTGGAAATCAGGATTGATGGTTATCTTCGGACTTCAAACAGGATTTTATTTCACCAGAAAGAATTATGTGCGACTTCTCACCGGTGCTGTGTAATGGCTCTGGATGACTCGGAGACTAAGGCGCACATCTGACCAACTCTTGGAAATCCTTTTCAGAAGATCAACGAGTAAAGAATGTGGCCACATTGCAGCTTAACAGACAGGCAGCACTAATTTTACTGATTAATTTCTGCAGCATTTAGAAATAGGGACAGTGTGAAAGGAAAGCTCGCACATGCCCTGTACTGGCAAATGATGAACCGTTCATCAAATTTGACAGAGTTAAATATTTTGAGCAGGACAAAGTTGAGCAACGCCCACAACTCGGTCAAGTTGTTTTGCAATGGTGTACCCGTAAGAATAAGCCTATTCTTTGTGTAGTAGTATCTAGTGAAGGTGGAACTCAGTTTTGACTAAGTATTCCTCAACCAACCTCATCAATGATCATGTGAGTCCACCTAAATTTAGAAAGAAGCGGTCTGTCTTTGATGATGTACCCGTTTGTCAAGGGCACGGTGGAGTTTTATTTGCGAACAGAGACACAATGACCAAGAATTTGCCCTCTTCACCGTTGGTCTTGATTAGATAAGATATGAGTGAATAGTTTTCCCAAACCCATTTCATCAGCGTATGTTCAGAAGATTATTGTATAGCCACACTATCCATTGAACACCTTTCAATTGGTATTCTTTGAGTTGACCACCGACAAGTATAGATGGCTGCTTCGTGATCTCTTCCTTATAATAGTCGTTCTTCTCTCTGAATGCGTAATTCTGGTGTTGTTGGAGGTTATGGGGGAGGGGTGACATGACTCAAAGGCCACAACTCTATATAGTGTTGTTTGATTTCCAGAATTATGACTCACTACATTGTTCAACACTCCCCCTGAAATCAAACTCACTAATGGAACCCAGCTTTGTATCTTAATCAGGTAAATTGTGGTTTCCCTAGAGCTTTAGCATTCATATCAACCATTTCACTCGTCCCACGCTCATTATTTTGTAAACTCCTCTTTCCAGGACTTCCCCGAGGAAATAGCGTCAATATGTTTAGTACGTTGGATTCCTGTAGGACGTTTAGCCAGAATCGCCGCAGCTCTATTGTCTTCGTACACCACAGGAGTTTTATGAAGCTTCAAATGCAGGGACTCGAATACTTGATAAGCCACATGATTTCCTTCACGCATATCGTGACGTCACGTATTCCGCTTCTGCAGTAGACAACAACTGAGTTTGCTTGGTGGAAAACCACGAGATGGCTCCCCCCTGCTAACAGCACCAGACATCCTGAAGTAGACTTCCTGTCTCCCCTGTCACCCGCACAGTCGGCATCCGAGTATCCTACAGCTTGAATGACTCGGAAGCAGAATATGTCAGTTTCAGATGTATGGATCCTTTTAGGTACCGAAGTATACCGTTTGCAGCGGCCATGTTTTGAAGGATTTGACATATAGCGGTTTATATGCCAACACTGTACACAATATCTCCCCTGACCATGGTGAATCACCAAAGCGCCTAATGTACAGGCCATGTTCCGCAGGGTTTCAACGGCGTCCCAGTTTGTCGAGCAAACCATGAATGACAAGATTCCATAGATGAGGTGCTTACTAGAATTTTGAGGTAGCACTGAGCAGTCGATAGGAGAACCATTGGAAGGCGAGGAAGGAGCACTTCCAAGACTCGTCGACGCAATAGGAAGAAACACGCCCGGCGGGTTGGTGTGAGAAAATGAGCTCCCCGAATGTCTTCCTTCCGGTCATGCACTCCAGGAAATTCCGTTTCGGAAAAAGCAACATTATTCGAGACCACAATGGTATGTGTCGAAGGAGTGTACACACGATAGGTTTTTGGAAAGCACTATGACCGCACGTTATTCCTGCTACATCTCGGGGTTTGAATTTCTAGCGGTATTTCTGCGCGGGAACATGCACCATCGCTTGGTACTTAGAATTCTGGTGGACGGCGATCTGCCATACCAGAATAACGGAATGAGCCGTGGGTTCTAGAAGATGTGCGATTGGTATCAACAACTGCTTCCAGAAGCTTTCGTGTAAACCGGGCGCTGAAAGGTGTGCTCTTTGGTCTGAAACGGGTGATTTTTTCTGAAAGCCCGTTTGATGACTGTTGTAGGGTACTGTCTACTGTGTAATAGTACCATTGTCAGTCAAAAAATCAAGAAGTTCCTTGGATCGAAATTCTGCGTTGTCAGAACGGAGGAATTTGATTTTCAGGTTCTTCTCCCACCAGTGGGTCTGTTGAGCACAGCAATGACAGTCGGTTTGACTTTGTGAGGAAGTGGCAGTAGGAGTCTTGCCTTCAACCAAAGTCAGAAAGTATCTCTCGTTAGAGAACCCAGGGTCCGCGAAAGGTCCTGAGAGATCGGAACTATCTCTAATGGACGACGTGGTGGGTTTTCTGATCTTTTCGGACATCTGGCAGATTTTCTCGAACAAGCTACACATGACTTTCTAACACCCAAGGGTACATCTACTGATGTGTATGCCTTTTTTATCTGGTTTAATACACATTCGGAGGGGTGTCCAAGTCGCGAGTGTAAAGTAGAATCGACACGAGGACGCTTCACCGCATACAAAGACCTATACAGGTCTTGCGATGGGCGATCTCCAGTCATTCTGCGTGTAGTGAGATCAGTGACTTGATTCCGGGAAAAAGCAACACAAGCCCCATTTTCCGTGGCTCCTTTGATACTGATCAAATTCTTTGTGGGATCAGGGAATAGAAACATCCCTCAACAGAATCGAATGACTTTGAAGTTCAAATCTGATCGAACCACGCCCGAGCACCCGTAGTGCAGTCCATCGAGGAAGCTTACAAAAAGGCTGTGGTTATTACTCACGCAGAGTCCAAAAAAATAATCATGGTGATTTACGTTCTCCGTAAGCAGGGCTGCGACCCAAGCTTGTTCCGAATCATGTTTCTGTCTTTTTGTTGCTCTTTTTGGACCTAACGGGTGCAAATGCCACACAATCGGGTAAATAGTGTCCCTTCTGATTGCAACGACGACAACGGGAAAGTTTCTCTATTTTACTTCGTGCCACAACTTTAGCAGCAGGGGGAGTGTTGATGGAGAAGTCCTCGAGAGTTCCGAGGTCTTGAACTCGCAGAATCTTCTTCACTTGGAGATAGATGTCGCTTGGTGAAAGAGAGCTAAAATCTTCCAAAATATGTAAGTACATCCGACCACCATAGAGTTCGAAATGGAACAGAGTCATACAGTATCCTCGAGAATTGAGCTGGTCACTTGATCATAAATTCCTTAACCGAAGGGTCGGCATTTCCGGTATGAATGAATTGGTGCAGCTCGGAGCCGCAGATGCGAACTTTCGATCAAACAGCTTTAGGATGTCAGGTCCTATCCCTAATAAGGCTCATCCCTTACCCTACCGCAAGACCTAACGTATATAAGAGCTGGATATATAGACAGACGGACATCAAACAGAAGATCCTTAACCAACCCTTACATGGAGGTCGACTACAACCGGGAGTTGAGTAAAGAAAAGAGATTATAGATTACACAAGTATGGACGATACCGCACAATTTTTTGAGGCTCATCCCGAGTTAGCGGAGTACCTTCAAAACACCAACTGGCACTAACTACTCCCGAAACGGCTAAAACACCACGATACAAGTTAGACACATCCTTCTCCTTGTTTAAACCAAGAGATTTACAGTGCAAGTCTCTTCAAAAAGACCTGGTTTTCATGGTTGCCTCCTAGTTGAAGCGCTCTATTCTGCAGCTGCCGATGAGACATCTCTGATTGTTGAACAACATGCAGAACAAGTCGTTCCACAACGTTTTGCTATTCAGAAATTGGCTACGTTGGTCGACAGAAACCCCGATGAACAAGATTTAAGGAATCTCAGAATCAAAGACTTTCAAAACCTGATCAGGTTACCAGTTGCAAAGACCAAGCAAGATTCTTCCAAGACTATTTCCAAGATAGTGGAAATGTGATACCTGGACGCGTTTCCAGCACAATCAGTCATCCTGATTCTCGCTCACGGTGCTTTCAGACATTACGCAGCAATCATGGCATGGTTAATCAGTCACGCTGGAGAAGACAAACTAGAGTTTACTCTGTACAAACTGTCGAAGGAAATTGAGAGCATCTGCCCCTCCAAGGACAAAGTAACTCGAACATCCAAAGGAACCACACGTGCTACCTTCCATAGAGTATCTACATCAAATTCCACAAGTTCCACTTACTTAGTACCCGTAGAAGATGAATCCCTTCATCTCGCTGTATTGTTGGATTCAGGTGCTTCAGCGTCTTTCATCGACAAAGCAGTGGTCAGAAAAAGTGGATGGAAAATCCCTCATCTGTTCGTCCTAGGAGGAAGGGCAGGGCCATAATCTGTTTACATGAATCAGGCCTATTTATTCAACCACAACTCTATATAGTTTGGTTTCCAGAGTTACGGAGGCTATGACTCACATGTGCATTTCAACATCTTTGGTCAGATACGCCTCTTCATCGTTTCCCCTCAGAACTTGCAACTGGCAGTTCTTTATAGCCTTTTGCTTTCGTCCTTCTGAACCGGAGTATGATAAGATACATGCCATACCTTCCAGGTGCAGTACGATTTCCACTTCAACAAGCTACAGCTTTGCAACCCCTTAAGCTTCTCGTGCTTTTGTTGCTCGTCTAGTTGTTCAGCCAAACGGAAAGTCTGCGGAGCTATGATTTTAGTCTTCTATCAGGTGATCTCTCGCCATATCAACATTGGTTTTGCTCCGCGTTGACCTTGAGACGTCTTCTGAGTTGTTTTTGTTTGGCAAGCAGACGTAATGTTCGCTACCCTCTGGCAATTTCTCAACGAGATGTAATAATTTGCCAGGCTCCCCCTATCCAGTGTTCCAATAATGGGAGGAAGGGTTCTGTTGGATATTTTCTTGATGATGGATTCATGATTTGGGGACGCTGCAGAATGAATGTCGGAGTCTGCATAATTCATATTGGACTCTTAGAAGCAACCGTCCAGGAATATTCTGTTAAGCATTTTCCTCTTTGAAAAATTCCTCATCGAAGGGCATTTAAAGGTTGAGAGGTAGATCCATGTCCTTTGACAACAACTGGGAGCGGGAGATCGGAAGGGCATACTAATGTTTTGTGATGAGGTCTAAAATGCGTAGAAAGAATGAAAAACAAGGATCTTTTCAGGATTTCATCCTAATGTAATTCCTCTATGTCTAGATGTCAATAATCACTTGTGTTGTGATGTAACGTTGGGTATAAACAGGTGCTATATCCACTATATCTATCAGGTCTGACTCTACATCCATTTCTGAAAGTTATACTCGTGGTTTTGGTTCTCGTGTTCTGGTCAGTGGACGCTACTGTAAAGGATGGACAAACTGATTAGTCTCTTTCAAACAGGAGATCTCAGACACATGGGAAGAGGGAATGAGATTTTTGATTTCCGAAGGATAATCTGTAACGTGACCCGGTTGATAGGAAAGTTCGATGAGAATTGGATAAAGTGGCAAACATTAGGAAATGTCTTATGATTAAGGTAGACAACACTTAGCAAAAGTCGAACAACGCTGTTCATTTATCGTTGTCATACCTTTGACAATCCGCTTCATGAGATCCAAACGTTCAGCTCTCCATGTATAGAAACTCGAGTGATCCGTTATGAAAAACATCCTGTGCCTGTTCCTGCAAGGCGTTGCTCCTCTGGAGTACAAAATTGGCTCCATTGATGAATTGCAACTTCTTGGACGAAATCTCCCTCGCATCGGTAATCTCAAAAAGCCTGCTCAGACTCTCCACGGACTGCACCAAGTAGGATTGGCTGTTTTCGAGGATAGCCTTTGCGTTATTCTCCTTGAGATAGTAGAGTAGGGCGAACGACCACTTGAGGCATTTCCTGCCCCTCTGTAAAGAATCTATCGCGTTTGAATAAAACTGTGCCTCGATCCACGTGATGCCTGATATGGTTTGCAAGTTTTGGATCTTGTCCTCCATCTTGGAGCACAGATGGCTGTCCTGTTTGAGCGACTGCTCGTGCGATATAAAATGGTTGTAATAGTGGAGATACCTGTAAAGATCCTTTCTCGAAGCCTCGGGGGACGATTTCTGATCTTTTGTTTTGCCTCCGTCAAATTTGTTGCACTGGTTCGAGTTGTGGTTGGCGTTGCTGCCCATACAGATCCAGCAAAACTCGTAACGGCATTTTGAGCACGTCATATGATTGCACCCTCCATTTTTCTCGATCGGGGAGTTGCATTTAGGACACTCTTTCGTGTTGGCCGAGATCCACTTGACCGTCTCCGAGTCGTCTTTGCATTTTTGGATCCACCGCCTCGCCACGTTGCACGTTGCCGGGAGGTGGTTTTCAAAGTTGCACGAAAAGCAGAAGGAGTGGTTGAAAGGACACTCCACTATCGGCACATAATGTGCCTCCACGAATTCGTTGATCGTGGATATCGGGCACGACGAGTCAAAGGGGAAAAGCTGCACGAGCCCAGTACAATCTGGAGCAGGACACCATTTGTAGCCCTTTGTCGTTGCTATGGCCGCCTTGACGACATTTGTGATGAGTTTATTGCTGAGCGTCCGGTTTCTTTCAAACTCTTCGGTGAGCATCTGGATGCGGAACCGTCTCGACGAGTAGTTGGCGAGGTTTGAATGCGTCTGTTCGATTCTCTTGAGCTTCAGTGCCTCCTCTTGCTCCTCGTCATCGGAGTAACCATTGTCGCTTTCGAGCTCTACTCTGTCTGGAGCCTCCAGCTGGAGCTTGAACCGTTCTTTTTCTCCGCCCAAATCGCTTCCCTCTCTTGCGATGTAATCGCTCAGTTTCCCCAACTCAGACGGCCGTATAACCAGCTTGCATGACGGCTCGGGGCATCTCACCACCGTTGCCTGCTCGGAAAGCTTGTCGTAAACGTACTGCGCATAACACGCACAGCAGTAGACGTGATTGCACGATAAACCGAAACCAACTTTTTTCTCCTCGGCGCATATAAAACAAAAACCCTCTTGCAGCGACGTAATGGGCTCTTCAATGTAGCAGCCCAGCCCATTTTCTGCTCTTGTTTTCTCTGCAGAGTCGAGGTATTTGTCCAGAAGACGTTCACTATTAAACTCAAATCGCACAAGAAGCGTAAAACAATCGTCATTTCCGATATTTAGCGCGGAATCAACGTTTCTGCACTTGGCGAAAAGTGCTTCCTTCACATCGTCCATCCTCTGTTGGCTGTAATTCAGCTTTATCGATTCAATTTTCTCGGAATAAGTGAGATCATCAAACATCGGGTCCTCACCAGCAAATTCATCGGAATCTGATCCATAATCGGATCCGTAATCGAAATCACTCTCCATCGTGGTGTAATGATGTAATTGTTTCTTTACCACGCGTTGGAGATCTCTGTCTGTTTTTGGTGTGTTTTCCACAGTGTCCTTCGCTTGGCGTCGTGTTTCTGAAATGCAGAGAGTAATAAGGTGACTTCAAGACGGGCATCTCCTTGTGCGGGATCAGAAACTGTAAGACCAGAAAAACGCGTCCGTCATGGCGGAAAATCGACTGGATCACGTCTGGTGGGAGAGTGATCTCCAGATCATTAGACGTGCTCCATATCTCATTGAGAGGACACGGTTTGTTGAGAGAGGCCCGGGTCATGGCGATGATTATTTGGTATGCACACAGAAGCATTTTCTCCAGATCTGGTTGATCTTGACGTAAGAAGTGTCATTGAAAAAATGGTGGAACGACGTATGGTTTTCCATCTAAATGCTATCTTCATTTTTATTTTTAATATTGGAGGTCAAACAGATCTACTCCTCAATGGTTATCAATGTAAAAATGTGTGCTCGGAGATGGTTGATCAAAAGGCTGAGTTCGTTCCTTCCAGAGGAAGTGAGCGGTCATTTATAGAGAGAAGGTCGGAGTGGTGTTCCAGCGCTTTTGGGGAGTTGTACGAAAAAACAACGGGCGAGCCAGTTTTAAGCGAAGAGATCATGAGGGAACCGACTGGTGGTTTGATCAAAGTATACCTTTATCAAAGTGGTTGCCCTCATCTATGATTGGATGAGCGGCAGAGTTGACAAAAGGAACAGATACCATGGACCAGTTGGCGCACCATAGAGAAACACTCGAGCGACTTAGGATGAAGAGACGCAGGAAAGAGGATACCTTTCGGATGTCTGTTTGGAAGGTTCAGGCCAACACCGAGGATGGCTCCAGAGCTCGCTTTTAGTTAAAGCTGTCTCTCCATACAAGGCCATCATCACTCATGGATTTACCCTTGTATATATTTGAAACTTTGGGGTCTTGATATAAGGTGAGATGCCACACTTCTTTGAGGATGACAATTTTCATCTTTTAACGAAAGATGCACAACAGGGAAACAGCTGACGATGTTTTTTTTTTTTTCGCATAAAAGATAAATTAAATCACCTAGTTATATAACCAAGCTATCTAAAATCCATTGTGAGCTCCAGCCAGGTAAAATTCGATACCAACCAAGTATCTGTAAAACCCTCGCCGAGGTCTAAGCGCGCTCGCGCAATCGTCTTGAAAGTTGTCTGTAGTTCCTTATTTTTCCTTGTTTAGTGCCATTGTTTAATCTGGTGTTTTCAATCGACGATGATCTTCTCGAAGCTTTTGTTCAAGAGGCCAAATCCTCTTTTCCCCTCTTTCTTCCACAGGTCCCTTGGCCCAGTTGGTTAAGGCGTCGAGCTAATAACTCGAAGATCAGCAGTTCGATCCTGCTAGGGACCATTTTTTAATACAGTCTTGATCGCCTATTAATCACTACATGTCCTCTTCTATGATCACCTTTTTACAGAAGATGTATCGTAGAATTTCATTGGTGTGAAAACTCGAAAATAACAACCAGGGCCACGATATCGAAGTGGGCAGCTGATGACATTGATGAAAATACTCTTTGGTATCTCGTTATATATTTTTTCAGGAAGACCAGAACAACTTTGGATTTTTTGAGCGTGCCGAGGTATCACCTGATTATGCTCATTTGTCAATCTGCTAGGGCCGCTGCGCTACGACGATTTAATAAGCCACCTTGTCAAAACTTCCACTTTGAATGATCATCGGAATTGATAACCTGCAGCACTTTTCAAAACGTCCAGAGGGCTCTTTTTATTATTGGAAGCACAATTTCGACGGCTAAAAAAAATACAACTCTGACTCAGTGTAACTGAGAGGAGATGATATAACACATGGGAGCGTGTATAGGCATATCCTAATCTAAAATGCAGTGATTATCGATGCGTATCCATGACTAATCATCAACCAATCGCATTGAAGCTCCGTTGTTGCAAAAATAAAATCCCTGTACACTTTACAGAAGAATTGTTCTGACGCTTTGCATTTACATGGCTTATAATTAAGGGTCCTCCAGCGAAGGCACCAAGGCTCGCATGCGCACGACCATCTATGAGAAGACTCCCTCATGTTAGCGGATTGATCCAGTCACTTTCAGGGCATGGACAGCCGAGTACGATAAAAGCTGACTCTCTAAAGACGATGATAGAAAAGTGTATAGCGTTGAATGACGTGAAAAGCGCATGCAAACTGCTTGATTCAGTTCTACAATCGCGCGCTGTCCTCACTGAGGACACCATGGGTCTTCTCCAATTTATAAACGGACACAGAAAAGTTTCTTCATCACTTTTTTTCCAGTTGGCCGGAAAAACCATGACCGCAGAGGCTCGGTGTACCGCATACGAGATTCTTCCCTCTGTGCTGAGGAAGCGCGACTTGTCCTCGTTCGCATCTCTGGACAAGAGCGTTTTCAACTACGGGCTGTGGATTCAGGCGTCCACCATATTTGCTACTAACGACTTGCGGCTTTGTCGGGTGAAGAATATCATAAAAGAGTGTCTTGCACGCCACGGCACGGTGGAGAGGTTCCCGCTTGAATTGTACTTTTACCATCTACTTGAAAAGAACAAAATAGAACTGGCGTTTGACACTCTCAGGTTTCTCGAAGCGCGCAGCTATAGACGGCTCTGTACGCAGCTTCTCATGGCTTTTATCACCAAATCTTCCGCTAACGGCCATATGTGCAGTTGGACGGTGGACAATATTCTCATGTCCAAGAACTACTCGATAAGTGTGAGCTGTGGCACCGCGTTGCAGATTGCGAGATCACTTGCCGATGTGGGCGACCACAAAGCGGTCCCTCTCGTCAAGAGGATAGCGGGCCCAGGTTTTGAGACGCAATTCTCCATCCTGTACATCGAGGCCAAGGCTGTGCATCTTTTCAAAGCGGGCAAAATAAACCACGATGCGTTTGACCAGATCCACGCGCTTTTCAAGTTGAGAGTAGTGGCAGAATCGCCCTCTGTGAGCGTGAGGGATTTCCCGCACTTGCGGAGGCTGATTGTTGAACGGTTCCCCTTGAACGACCTCGGCTCTGTGTTGAAGATGTGTCTCAACGACGACTTGCACGGGGAAAAGAATGCGGCCAAGTACACCGACTCTGCCGTGCTTTTGAAGCTTTTCAATCTCATGTGTGCATGCCTTGTGGACCGTGGAGACCTGGTGTGGAAATTGTATGGGGTAGTTAGGGTTTATGGCGGTTTTGAGCCGGATAGAGATACATCACTGTATGTTCTGGAAAGTCTGGTGCGCCGCAATATGGTGACGGAAATTTACCAGTTTCTGAAGGCTCATCCTGACGTGGAGATTCCCCACCGGAGCATGGCAAAAGCGGCCGATGCGCTCCGTGGATCGCATTATCATCATGTGTGTCTACCGCGGCTGAAGAGGATGGAACAGTGAGGAAGTCATTGAAACTCTCTGGACTGACTCTACCTCGCCGTCACCACGTTGACCGTGGAGGAAGGCTATTTGTCGGGGACTAGCAGTTTGGAACTCTGTGATTTCGAGGTTATCATCTGACGTTCGGTGATAACGAGCTCTATCTGTGTGGTTTAGATGACCCCGAAGCCTCGATCTGTAACCTATGGTATATGTGCCCGCCAGATCTGGCATGGGAGTAGAAACTCATCAGGTGTATCGTACGTATGAAAGCATGGAGAACGAAGAACAGTCTACAATAGTACTCCTATCTCCAATAAAAATGTGAACGTCCTTTATTGGTGTCACTGACATATGGACCCAATATCCGGCCTGCGCAACACTTTCTAAAATCTCATCGTGTTCGGCTTAGGTCTCTTGTCATGCTGATATGGAATACATTATCTAACAAGCGCTTCATTTTTTGAGACAACTGGTAGAGGACTATATATACAATCAGAGTCACTTCCGCCATTTCTGGTAATGAACCACTCAATCGGGTAAAGGTGGAATAAAACATCTCTTTGAGCATTTGGATAAAGAGTTTAAGGAACGAGTCAAATGTTCTAAAACTCTCCATCTAAATTATAGTTGACTAGGAAACTGAACGTTTTACGCTGTTGAAGGAATCGCCAGACGTGTTCCTTCAAAACCATAATCCTTAGAACACTAGCTACGTCGCTTCTCTTAGTGTGTCGGGTAGATTACAGCTGGCTTATGCATTGTTCCCGCAAGTATGCATCCACTAACAGAAGTTACAGTAATACACGCAACCTAGATATTAGCACGTACTGACAACGGATCAAAGCAAGATGAAGGTCCCGTAGTCTTCACTTGTAAGAAAACATGTCCAGGAGCATCAAAATGAAATTCAAAGGGTTTTCTCTTGTTTTCTCTGCCCTGGAAAGTTTACAGCCTAAAATATCATCTCCATTGAAAAGCCTTACGAAAGAGCTTCGGATAAGATGCAACTGACGGCCTCTAGGTTCGAAGACTAGACTTTAAAAAAAGGCCAAACATATCCTTGTCTGACTAGTGTTGTAAAGTCCATCTAGAGATGATGTGTCATCCACATCATTCTAGTCAAATTAACATCCCAGGCAGCATCACAACAAACCATCATAGCTCTCCTTGTTAGTAAATATACCGGTCATCCTTAGTTGTGAATGCTGACTTTTTTTTTTCATTGATTCAGATCATTCTGCTTCGTTCTCTAA
>PPLB01008141.1:13506-29170 GCA_003706365.1 Citeromyces siamensis
GCATTCATGAAGCTTGTGCAAGCGAATGAAGGAGAAAAGGAAACGGAAATTATAAAAGACGTGTTTTTTTCTTGCTCCAGTCGAAACGCCGTCATCGTCTTTATGAGCACGTACTTTCTTTGGTGCTCCCGCAAGTGTTGATCGTAGTTTTGGTGAAACGCCGTATTTGGCTGCGTCACTAATGGATAATTCCCCAGTTGTTTTCTGTGGTTCTTCTGGACATTCGACTGTCGTCTCAGTTGCCTCTGATGAGTGAACATTCTCGTTGTAGAAAGAGTCTTGGTTTCCTTGATCTGTATTATCAAGTATCGTGAAATATTCTTCCAAGCTTTCACTCGATAACACGTCTCCTACCTTGGTTGTTGATTCTACTGGTTCGTCACTGTGTTCATTCTGTTTTTCTTCCCAGATCTATTACTGTGATTCCTGTTGTACCATGGACAATTTCCACACTCTTCTGGTATGTATCTGGTTTGTTTTTGTTGCCGGATCATTTTTTTGTACGCAGCTATCCTCCATCTGGAATTTGGCGAATTCTATAATTCCGCTTCCTTTTCCAGAAACACTGAAAGTTTTGTCTTTCAACTTCCTCACGTTTCTGTGGTCTCGTTTGTTGAGGTCTGTTCTCTGTTCGACTCATTTTCCTATAACGGCTCCATTCTTGAATTCTCTTGAAACTGCTCGTGATTCTGGTCTCGCTGTGGATAGTCCATGTCATAGTCACCCTCAGCATCAATCATGTCACTTTCATCTGGATGAGTGAACCTGTCTTCGAGGAGTACAACATGTGCTGTGTCAAGTACCTTTTTCGTCTCTGGGTAGACAGAGATATCCAAACGATAATGACAAAGGGCCGAGGTAGATTCCTTCCTTTCCCCGGATGTCAAAGTTGCTTTGTTTATCTAATGTGGATGCTATGACTTTTATGCCAAAGGACTGTGGGTTATTCCATTTGGGATGAAATCCTTCTAGGTATCCAAATGAATGTCCTCGTTGATAAGAATGTTTCTGTTGGACAGTGCAACGCGCACGGCAGAAGGCCAAAAAATTCCGCAATTTTGGCTGAACTTAACAGACATCTCTTATCAGGTTCTATTATAGCGTCTGTAGTTCCATTCTGCATAGGACTCGTGCTGTAGACGCGATTGACTCTACAAAATGTAGTTATAACCTCATTGAGGTACTCGGTTCCGCGGTCGCTATGCATCTTTACTTTGTACCCAGACTGGGTCTTAACACACGCAACATAATGATGGAACCTTTCCACAGGTTGACCTTTCTTATCCAGGCACATTACCATGTTTTGTGTAATCATCCTGGAACGTGAGAATGTACCGTTTAGACAACCCCGGTACTCGTTGTATACCTGAAAGGTCACTGTGCACCATGACATGACCTAAATGAACGACATTCGGACAATACTGTCACTCCATTCGGAAACGTGATTAGAATACGATTCTTGTTTCGGTCTCCAATGTATCTCTGCTCGAGGTTTCGATGTCTTCCATCAAACTGTGACCAGAGATCAGTGTCGTCGTCAAGTAGGGAGCATAGACGACCGGAAGATGGATTACTCGTGATCCAATTCTCATATACAATGTAACCAATGATGATCAGTCTCGAGTTTTCTGGTTCCACGTACTCTGTGGCATCTCATTCATGGCGGGTTGGAAATCAAATAATAAACGTCGGTCAGAATTATGACACTTTCGTCACCTTTGGATCCCTCAGCAGCGTCAAAGCTGCTGAAAGGACAATATCGAGGTTGGCGCATCTGAGCATGAGGTTTTTCACATTTTCCTCCATTTCCGCTGCTGGTTTTCCGTGACTGAGATCTCCATTTGTAGTGATTACTCCCTTTGTTGTGCGGCAGACTCCAAAACATTTGCCTTTAAATTCAACATGGTCACGCTCAAACTAGTTGAGCGGCGATCTGAGCAGTAACGGAGAATACCAAGTGGTTCGTCGAGAGGAGTATCATATCTGGTTTCTTTGGATTTTGAGCAACATGGCCTAGAGAACCTTTAAGGCTTTGAAATGCGTATTTCTTGAACAAAGCCTCGTGAATCGACATTCCTTGTTTGCCCAACTTGTTCTTAATTCTCTTCATTGTGTCCAGGAACTGATCAAACGGCACTTTCGCATCGTCCGAGGTTGTAATGAGACCATTCAGCAGTTTTTGCGGTGGTATTGCATCCTGGAATGTAACCTTGACAATCGAAAGGTTTCCCCGTGCAGAAGAATCCGGATCAACATAAATCTTAAATGGTTCCCAAACATGATGACAAAATATGAGTGACCGCATCATCGGTGAATGGATCAATTTCGGCATCGTCAACTTCCCCATTCAACACAGGTCCCAACTTGAGGGATCTCAGCGCCTTTTTTTAAACTGCTGAACCAGAGGTTGCAGTCATCAGGCGAATAGTTACTGTAACTGAATTGATCGAAACACGACCTATCATTTTGGTGATCTCTGAGGTAAATCACTTAATGGACATGTTGTTAATTGTAATTGGCTGTATTGTTCTGTATGGCTATTTATACTACGATTATACATAATGCCGTCTAATGAATATTGGTTATTCGAGTTGTACATGATGCAAACGTTACGCATGTACTATGCTTCTTGCATCTAACAATCTACTCAACAGTTGATTCATGATCAGCATTAGAGGAATCACCTCCTCCTTTATTTCTATAGAAGAGCTTTTGGATTTGATGTACCAAGTTAGGAGATCTTCACCATTTAACCAAACCTCTAGTCGACGGTCCAAATTTCGTTCTCTGTGTCATCATCACAGAAATCGCACTGAAGATGTGAGGAACTGAAAACTGCTTGTGACTCACAGTTTGCTCTCTTTCTTGATAGTTTTATAGGTAAATGAGGTGCTTGCAATCTATTTATTGGAGTCTCTTTAGTCCATTTTATACACGAATCTCGACACTTATTTTATTAAAAGACACATCTTGCGCTTAATACGTACGACTGCAAAGGTGGCCTAAATTTCAGTTCAAGATATCGGAAAAATATTCGAGGTCGTCGTTACATGGGCACGCGAAATGCGTCAAAGTAGAGAAGAATCCCGCAAGATATTGATGTGAAAAGTGGGACCGCCTCTCAACGTCCACAAAGAATATCACACGGGACTTTACCACACATTTCGATGAATCGGAAATGTACCCTGGCAAGCAGTTTAATACTATACTGGTAACTATAACCGATGTCAAAGACGGTATGATGCCATTGTGCTACCTTGGCCTTTTACAAGGATTCGTAGTGAAGGATTTTCCGTTTAGTGATGTTCTCTTGCTTCGCAGTCGATTTTGTTACTGCA
This sequence comes from Citeromyces siamensis, assembly GCA_003706365.1. Classification (NCBI taxonomy): domain Eukaryota; kingdom Fungi; phylum Ascomycota; class Pichiomycetes; order Pichiales; family Pichiaceae; genus Citeromyces; species Citeromyces siamensis. The sequence goes on from PPLB01008141.1 coordinate 16,845, forward strand.
TAGCAGACACCGAAGCTGGATTGATCACAAGTTCCCACCTCTTTTCAAGCTTGGATGTCCCGTTACCAATCGGAGGACAGTGTTATCAATCGGATTTTGCTTTTTTAAAAGGTGGGATTGAATCACATACTATATCATATAAGCAAATTGGAAATATCGCTCATGAATGCAAGTGTGGGGTCCTGTTGGACCGCAATAAATTGGATGTTTTCAGGATCTCCCCACAAGTTACCATGAAGAATGCAGTTTTTTATGTCTACCGTTTTTATTCGTAGGTCTTTGAAGGTTTCGGAAAGGAATGACTTTAATCAAAAGCAGAGTAACCGAATACATTAGTCTGTTCCTTTAGCATTGAATTGCATCGTAGTATTCCTACATCGGTGTACGCCAAATAAACTGTTGATTTGGTCTCTGCTCGTGGTTATCTTAAACCATCAAGATGGCATCCTTTAGTGTTGAATCATCATGTTTGGTCAAGGAGTTGACCCGAAGAAAGGTTTCTATTTTTTTTTTTTAACTCGCTCGTATAAGAAGGATTAACAGTAAAAGTATGATTCTACGTCAGAAAGTACAGTTATATGAGTTAACGATGCAGCCACTTGGAGACATAGTGCTGAAGTAAAACATAGGATCATTGCGCAAACCTTTGAAATCTTGAGAATCAATTGGTATGTACGCCCATGCACTCCCATGCATGATCATACATGTAAAGAGAATGGTGCATCCCGACACCGCGTAGCATCAGATGACAACACTTTCCACCAAGGAACAAGTGCTAGAATTTATAGACACCCACGAGACGTTTCTTTTTGACTGCGACGGGGTTTTATGGCTCGGTTCGACTCTTCTGCCGAAAATCAAAGAGACACTGGCGTTACTGAGATCAAGGGGAAAGAGACTCATCTTTGTCACCAACAACGCCACAAACTCCAGAGAGCAATACGTAGGCAAGTTTGCCAAGTTTGGAATCGATGTGAAGAAAGAGGAGGTTTTCGGGTCTGCATTTTCCGCTGCTACTTATGTGTCCAAGATTGTCAAACTGCCTAAAGATAAAAAAGTGTGGGTTCTCGGGCAAAAGGGTCTGGAACATGAGTTGCACGAACTGGGTTACGAAACCGTCGGGGGGACAGATCCTGAGCTGAACGCACCTTGGGCTACCGATAACAAGCTCATGAAACTGGATCCGGATGTCGGGGCGGCAGTAGTTGGTCTGACTACGGATATCAACTATTATAGGCTGGCCGTAACGCTTCAGTACCTCTTGAAGCCCGAGGTTGAGTTTATTGCTACGAATATCGACTCTACTTTCCCAGCTAATGGAATGATTCTTCCTGGAGCCGGTACTGTGGTCGAGTGCGTAAGCACGTGCTCTGGGAGAAGACCTGTTGCATGTGGTAAACCGAGTCAGGCCATGATGGATGCAATCAAGGCGTCTATTGATTTTGACCCTTCGAAAGCGGTGATGGTGGGCGATAGACTCAATACCGATATCAGGTTTGGAAACAATGGTGGGCTCGACACGTTGCTCGTACTGACTGGCATTGAGAGTGAGGCGACAGTGGCCAAAGCGCATGGTGACGAGGTGCCCAAATTCGTTGCTGGCAAACTGGGCGATTTGTATGAGTTGTCAAAATAGATAGGGTATAGAACAATTACACTAGAGACAATTAGGCCAAAAATCATGCGTTGAGCTGCAGGACGCGGACTCTTGCATGATGCATATTCTCCTTTTCTCTTCTTTCTAAGAAAGGATTCCGGTTCACCTTTCTAAAAAAAAAAAGAACCCCATTCAACCGTAGGAAAAGGTAATCCCACTTTTAGTTATCCTGGTTGTTACTATTTGAGGGATAGATATATATATAATACAATTACATGCAGTAATAATGTCGATAGAGAATTCCGAGCTATTGAACTACAACACGTTTCAGGAGCTTTTAACTATGGATGAGGATGATCCCTCATTCTCGCAAAGTCTCATCAGTACATTTATAGAACAGGCAACGTCGATTTTCCAGGAGCTCCAGGAGCTTTTGGAAAAACAGCCAAAAACTGATGGCAACCTTGTAGAGATGTCTAACTTGGGCCACTACTTGAAAGGGTCTGCCGCCGCTTTAGGGCTGGTCAAGATCCAGGAAGAGTGCGAAAGAATCCAAAATTATGGGAAGAAAAAGGACTCGAAAGAGGCCGAAACCAACGACCAATGGTACGAGCTTATTGAAAACGCCCTGGGGAAGGCAAAAGATTATTTTGAGAAGAGCCGCACTTTATTCGACGATTACTATAATACACAGTTATAGAGATGTATAACAATTCACTCTTGCTTTCGATTTTCCACAACGTTCACACTGATAAATGTGTAAGCAACGATTAAACTGACAGCGATGAGCCCAAATGAGATGGCCAGCGTGTTCAACTGGGAGTCCGTGATCATGGAGTGGTGTCAGGATGCCCTCCACCCTCCAGCCTGCCCTCTAACCTGGCATCTTTATCCCACGCATTTTTAACTAAAAACGAGTCAGAGTGTTGTGGGATAGTTTTCATTTTGTGAATGCGTATTATTTGCTCAACGGTCTGAATTTTCGGTTTTCGAAAAGATGTTCGGCCCACCTTGGCGATTATTTGACGGGAGGGGACTCAGTACAAAAGAGCTTTATGAGAGATCACAACGACTATGCATGCGCATGCATAGATCTGATCTAAAGGATACATGGGCTGCATCCTGTAAAGAGTCTCCTGGTGCATCTGTATATTTTGTGAGTGTCTCTTCTATACTGACCGTGATTATTGGATCATTCGCACACTGACCGCGATTTCCCATGACTGTGTATGCATACTAGTGCTCTGAAGGTCCCATAAAACGGGCATGTTCTGTTTTGTTTGTAGTGGAGCTGGGGAAGTTCCATCTTTGCAGCAACACGTTATGGTGAGCCTTCTTCTTGAAAATGTTTTCAATTGTGGATTTTATAGAAAGCCTTCGCCTTATCGATTAGTACATGTAGACGCAGTGGTTGTTTTCTCTAGATTTCCAAGAGACAACCTGGTTGTTCAAACACAAATAGCCAGTGGAGAATTTTAGGTGGACCAAAGACAACTTTTGAAAATACAATGATTAATACGGGCAGTGTGCTAGAGGAGGAAAAGGCTATTGGTTCGGTTCCCCCGCTTTTGAGGATATTCCTCGTTCACACTTGCATGAGAATAGTCATTCGAATGAACACACTCATAAACGCTATGCATCTTTTTGCAGGAGTAATTGGAAGGAATCAAAAGACACCAATTCAGTACCAGCTGTAGCACTTATCCGAAAAACTAGTTTCGAGAATATCTGGCAGAGAGAAAACTATGAGTACTAAGAGTCGTCACATCACGCTGAACTGGCTTCGTTAGCAAGTCAGCTTTCTTTCCACTGAGGAACTTGACTTCGATTCTCTTATGCGCCAGGCGATCTTTTTCATCGAAATGTTTTGTCTGTGCATGAAAACCTGGATTCCTAGCTGTTTGAATGGCAGACATATTGTCAACATAAAACAAAGGTACCTCCTTATCCTCTTTATTTAGGAACCTGATGGCTTGTGTCAGCCACATAGATTCGTTAGAGGCTAACACTAAGGCTAGGTATTCTGCCTCACATGAACTCTGAGTAAGAGTCGTTGGCTTTGAATTCCAAGAAACAGCTCCTCCCATGCGTTTGCATACGTACGCATTCTGCGATCTTTTCGAAATTGGCTCACTGTTATAATCTGAATCCACGTAGAATATAAATCTTTTTGGCGGCTGAGTATCCTTCGAAAATACTATGCCCAAATCTGTCGTTGAAAACAAATATGACAAGACTTGTCTTATCTTTTCCTTAATCTCTGGGTGCGGATATCTTGTGAATTTGGCGAGATATTGCTGACTGTTACAGCCAAATACATCAATGTTCCAATTTGTTTTTGCATCTCGTTGACCTCCTTCTCATATTCATCCACAGTGAGTTCAAGAGGTGTAGCATTTTCAGGTCGGACGTGATAGTTCGGACTGATCGGTGTTCCCCTCTATACATCTTGATGTTCGTTCGCCTCTGCAGTTCCTCTATGTAAGATGGTTTGCGGATTTTCAATTCACCATTTATCGGTGTCTCGAGAATCAGCCCCCTCAATCTTAAGAGTTGTTAACAGAAATTGAATCAATTTCACGAGTGGAAAATTTGCTCGTGAAGTCTTTTACAATGCGTTCGAGAGATTCAGCAGTTGGGCCCAGCAACAGCACGTCGTCCACAAATATGGCTACCAATCCCATCAAGTTTCCCGCAGAATCAGTCTTTTTGAAAAGAGACGGTGTTGTGTGACTGCTCAAGTAACCTTCGGACTTTAGGTATAGCGTATCGGCCCAGATTCTGCCCGCCTGTTTCAAACAGTAAAGTCCTTTGCGCATGAACTTTTTCGTTGGATTTGGCTTTGCATCAACATTCAATACCTCTGGTTTATTAAATAAAGCTCGGAATCAATTTTTGAATGAAGAAAAGCTGTCTTTATATCTAGCTGCCTCATCATCCAATTGCTTTCCACGGCAAGGCATAGGCACAGGCGCAAAAGCTCAAAGCGGAGTGTCGGTGAGAACGTTTCAGAATACGTTGATGCATTCTGGACATCGCCTCTAGCTACAAGCCGCCCTTTGTAATGGTCGTTCTTCCTTGTGAACACCCATTTTGATGGGACAGCCCGTTTGAGTAGTTCTGGATCCGAAGTGACAATTGGTTCGAAATCCCATGTGAGGTTATTTTTATGAGCTTCTAATTCTGTGTTTGCTGCCTCCTGCCATTGAACATGTTCACCTGACGCCATTGCCGCCTTGAATGACTTAGGCGGTGTAAGAGCATGGTAATCACTAAGATGTCCACAATAATTAGGTTGACCTTTGATAAAACTGATTTGCATACGTGCTCTTTTCTCTTTGTGGCTCCAACTATCCGATCTGTTTCTCTTCCTGGTCCGTTGAGCAACATTTTCTCTGATATACGGATTCTGGTAGGCGCTCCAACTAGATCGTTCTTCAGTGTCCTAGGAATCTGAGCAAAGTGACTCTGTTCACATTCACCAGATTGTAGTTGATGCGAATCCTTTTCTTCGTTCGTTGAAGTAGTTGAGTCAACTTCCGTAAGAGCGTCAATTTCTTGATCATGATGACTCACATCATGTAGACTGGCTTTAGTATCGTGATTCTTTTCCAAACCTTGATCCTGTTCAGTATTTGCCTGAACACCCGAATGACTTACATCCAGTGTGGTATCAGGGGAACTCGAAAGACTAACATTCTCTGAGGGATCATTGGAACTCATATGACTTTCCCTTATTCCAAAATACCTGATTGGTCCTCGGCAGCCTCAACGAACTTGTCCTTTTCTTGTACACCCACACCATCATAGTACACGTCATCGTCCGGTACAGCAATGTTATTGTTCTCAGTAGCGTCCGTTAAGTTGACAGTCGTCGTTGGCTGGGAAGATGTCCGGATCTGGATCATCCCAACACCAATTGGAAACGGCATTACCATTCTGTGGTGTTGTGGAACTTTCATGCGATTCTCTTACTGGATTTTCCGGGCAGTGTTCCCTGAAAGATGCAGAAGGTGACTCATCTGGGTCCGGAATCACATTGTCTGTCACTATTATATCCCGTTCGTTATCGATTTGATTGGTATTCGAGTCATCAACTCGACCATCCAGTTCTAGACGTATGGGCTCCTGAGATGGCTGATAGTACATGATTTTATGCAACTTGACATGTTTTGTGTCCGAAATCTCCTTAGTTTGGGGAATTTATGTGACATAACCATAGGTATCATCGCTGGCTTCAGATATATGCCGTGGTTAGCCCGTTGCCCATATTTTGATGTGACATTGACTTTGCATCCAAATGGGTGCAAATGAAGGTTGGGAATCCTTCCACTCAAAGTGGTATGCACTATCACCTAGCATTCCACCAAAATTTCACGCTCAGTCTACCGTTAAGGGTGTTCTGACGTCAGCAGCAATCGTCAGGTTTTTCCTCTCGCTGACGCCGTTGGAACTTGGGGTGTAGGTAGACGTATAAATCTGCTTGATTCCTTGCTTGCAATATTGTTCAAAAAATTGGGTGCGAAACTCAGTTCCATTATCCGAGATGAGAATACGAACGGGTTATCAAACTGGCGGAGACACATAGCGGCATACCTTCTAAACGTGTCTGCCACTTCGTTTTTTCCATTAATAAAACAAAAGGAACTAAAGCCCGTGAAATCACACGTGTATGTGAGATACAGGTTTCCAGGATCTCCTCCCACATCGGTGTGTGCAATCTCGAAGGGTTGTTTTGCTCTATAAGGTTCACGAGAGCCTTCAATTGCATCAGATCTTCTGGCCTTACCAGCAAGACATGCGTCACAAGCGGACTCGCACAGGTCTTTGATTTGTGCTCGCTCTATGAGACCTTTAGCGATTGTTTCCTTGAGTATGGAGTACGATACATGTCCTAAACGCTCGTGTAACGCGTTAATCTCATACTCATGATCATGTGGTTCGCGTTCTGAAGATTTCTGGATTGCCACGATCTTGCCTTCGAATGATAAATTTAATGATTCGGTATTAAATTTAAGGGATAAGTTTCCATTTGGTTGAGTCAGAAGTTCACACCTTCGATCTACCAAGTCTTTCAAACTTAATAAAGTACCCTCAATCTTCCGAAGGAATCCTTTCCCAGCAATCTCGACCGTCTCTCCAGTTGGCCCACACAAATCGACCTCAGTATCGTTTTGGTGCAATACACCTCTATAGCCATGGCTGAATGATTTATTAGACACTCATCGCAGCACCAGAGTCGATATAAACTCCAGCCATAGAGGGCCGAGCAGAATCAGAATGGTCTTATTCTCGGATTTTGCCGATTTGCATTCCGAGGCCTTGTGGCTGCGTTTTTTGCAAAGGTAACACTTTCCAGTAAACCGTTTCTCAACCTTTTGTACTTTTGCTGTTTCCATGAGGCTAGAACTGCCGGGGACAGTCTCATCCTACTATACATATGTGAAGTCTTGAATAGATTTGCATCATACCATGTATTGTAGTGCAGATTTCGACATCCTCTTCATTCAAAGGCTCGAAGGAATCACCTTTGGACCGAAGATAATCACGAACTACCAATAGCTTTTTGGCAGTGTCGCTTCCCAGTGAACTGCGCGACCTTCCTACTCACAGAAAATAAACGCTCGATCGATGCGGAGCTGGCAGGAACAAATAACATCTTGCTTGCCAAAGTATACATTGCCGGTGACGGCCAATTGTTTTACCAACTTATCAAGAGCTTCATCGTAGAGTGATCTAATTCTAAGCCTCACGGTCGAGGGTGAGGGATTCCTCTTTTTATTCGCCAAATTGAATGGCAGCATATTTTCAGCCATGGTCTTTGCCGTAAGTGTAGAAAAATCAATTCTTTCATTCTTCGGGATAAAAGAATCAAATGCAAGGTCTTTTTGAAATCCGCCGTTGACGACTATGATTCACAGATGGGTGATTCCTTTCGTAATGTCTACGAAAGTTTCCAGTAGAGCTATGGAGACTTTTGGTAGATAAAGGTGCTCCACAAGCGTTACAAGATGCTTTGTTTTCGGTCCACGAGTAATACTTGGGGAAAACGTCTTTTTTGGAAATGCGAAAGGGCTGTTGCACGCAGAGGGATTTTCAGCTCCAGAATTCCCGTCGAGTGAATCACCAACAGCAGCTTCCTAAGTCTTCCGAATTAATTCAAGAGCACTACCTCCTGTAACAAGGTCATCACCAGGCAGCACTTCAATCGCTTCAAGGGGAACAGAAATGAATGCGTTCTCAGCGTCGCCTCCATTTAACGTCCGGCAGTTGGTCCTAAACGGTTTGGAGCGCGCGCTTTTTCGAACAACATGGAGGACCGATAAATCTTAAAACAAAATGATATTTTGAACTCCGGAGACGGATCATCGCGATCCCTGTTGGATCTAGATCCAACAACTTTTCGATCCGATCCGCCGGATCTGTCGACCCCCTAATGAGTACTACACAGGTCAAGCTGCTCCCAGTTCCTCCTCCGTGGTCTTGATTTCAGCGGGTCGGAGATCTTCGTGGACCAGTATAGCAACCATGTTATCGTGATAGATATCCCCGTGCTGCTATTTGGATCACAGGTACAACAGGTGATTTGAAGACGGTGTTTGGATCTTGTATTAGAATTGTTAGTATGGCCATACTGTGGCGGCAGTAGCACAGGCATCACTGATGTGAACTGCTTGTGGTGTGGTTCGTGTAGATTCCGCCTGGAAGTTGCCTGAAGGAAAAGAGTTTGCGTGAGCTGTCGCCCGAGATGTGGCGTTATGATGGCTCGTGGCTGACGGACCGATCGACCCGCGACGGTGGTAGTCATAAACGGGAGCATCAGCAGGAATTGGTGGGATCATAGTACTATGAGCGAACCATTAGAGATATATCCACCCCTTGGAGATAAATCTAAGTCTCCAAAGAGGCTCGCAATGTTTGTTTGCATTAACAGGTGGATAAAATCGATATATTAATCGGTACCTCTAAACAGGAACTCCTATACATTTATAGTGGAGACTTTTCACCATGCATACTTACGTCATTCCGCATAGAGATCATCCGATATGGAATCAATGCGTATATCTCACATATATTCTTTTTGATATAACCCCGGATTTCTTTAAGAACAACTTGATTTTTTCACGGGACAACATCGTAATGATGTCGCAATTCTCAATATAACAGCTTGACGTGCGTTCTCCCTCTATATTTTACAATTCCCTATGTGGCGAGTGTGGTGTAGCTCACGAGCTTAAACATAAGGTCAGAGACAGACTTTGAGCATCTTTAAGTTGAATGACATTAGATTGACTGAGTTGCTATGTTTGCGGCTTGAGCTGTCATAGTTCTCTTTTCCGGGTATTCACGAAACCGTTTGTGGTATGGTATACTTCTACCTGAAGCTACTGGCTCCTTCCAATTAATAGATGATGAATAGGGTTTGTGCGAGTGCACTTTCGAATGCATAAATGTCACGAAGAATAACTATTCCCATGCGCGTTTGATGACGAGGAATGACCTTGTTAATTGCAAGTGACCAAATACTGTAGTCCGTTCATCCTGCGTTTCATTCGACATGCATCCTAGTATTAAATCGCGGCTCATGCAACACACCAATACCCTCCCGTAATTCGTGTTTCCACCCTTTCGTTTTCATAAAAATCCAGAACTTGAATAAATACCAGCACTTACTGATATTTATTGACGTTTGTTTATTTTTTTTGGTCTTGGATAGCGTAACACATCTGCTCCTACTGGTTTTGTGAGCAGATCTGCTACTTGGTTTTTTCCAGCAATGAATTTCACTTCAAATTCATTGTCTCTTAGACGATCACGCACCACATGGAGTTTTTCATCTAGGTGTTTCTTTCTTGCATGAAATTGATAATTTCTTGCCAATTTGATAGCACTTAGACTGTCCATGTAAAACAATGGTGGCTGTTGGTCGCTTTCTTTCAAGAAACGTATAGCCTGACTTAACCACCTTGTTTCGTTCACAGTCATTACCAATGCAATATACTCTGATTCAGCAGAAGATTGCGTAGTGAGCTTTGTTCTCTCCATATCCCAGGATATCGGGGCTCCCTGCTTCATACATACAAAGCGCCCTGAGCTTTTCTGTCTATTGGGTCAGAAGAATAATCACTATCCAAATAGACTTCAAGTTTCTTTTTTTCCGCGACGTTTTCTGTATTCCAATCCAAGTGACGACGTGTCCAGCAAATACGAGATAACTTGATTAGTTTTTTCTCGGATCACCTTGTGTGGATCATTGATACATCTTGCGAAATACTGAACAGCGTTGGGACGACATTTCACAGATACATACATCAGAGATCCAATTCTTATCTGCATTTTCTTGACTTCTTTAGCATATTCTTTTCGAGTCATTTCCAACGGTGAGAACTTGTCTGGCATGAAGTAGAAATTAGGTGTCATTGGGGTCGAACCCCAGTACCTCTTTCCCGTGCCAAACTGTCGAAGATTGTTTATATAATCCTCTTTTGAGATTTTCAAGCTGCCGAGTTCTTTACCACGGTAACTCATAATGATTTCGAAACCAAGAAAGTTTAACTTCTTTCTCTCACCCCCCTCAATTCCTATATCCATGGGAATTGGGTCTATGACTCGGGTTTCAAATCGTTCTTGAAAATCACGAACAGCTTGTTCACTGGCAACATCGTCAGGAGCACAAACCAGTATATCGTCAACAAAGATGCATACAATGGTCTTATATTTTTTGAAAACACTTGGGTGTTGGTTTTACCCAATGGGTATTAGATGGCCAGATGAAGTATCAGCCCAAAGTTTTCCAGCGTGGCGTAATCCGTAAATACCTTCTTCAGTTTTACCATCTTCTCACCTGGTTTCATTTTCACCTGATATGACGTGCCTCAGGAGGTTAAATATAGATCTCCGTATCTATGTCCGAATTCAGAAAGCAGTTTTCACATCCATCTGAGTTATCTTGAGTTTTTTCTCGACACAAAGTGATAAGATTAGTCGGAGAAGTTCATACCTCAACGTCGGACTGAACGTCTCTTTATACGAGAATGGCTTTTGTTGGTCACCTCGTATTACCAATCTTCCTTTGTAGCGCTCGCCCTTTTTTGCAAAGACCCACTTTGTAGGTAGCGTCTTTTTCAGAATTTGACAATAATTCGTTGCAAAAGGCTTTCCCCAGGTGTGATTCTTTTCCTGAGAGTCAATCTCGGATCTCATAGCCGCTAGCCACGCATCTGCTTTGTCACAGGATATCGCTTGTTTGTACGACTTAGGAACATGAATATCATGATAATCATGAATGTTTCCAATGTTTCCTAAGTCTGCAGCGATCATATTGATTCTCAATTTTGCTTCCTTGACATTGAGATTGTCCCACTCATTTGGTCGACATCTTTTTCTGGTTCTGGTAGCAACATTTTTAGAATCAAGATCAATAGTATTTGATTCTCCCACAAGATCAGATCTCAAGTTTGATGGAATCTCAACCTGATTAGTTGTCGGTTCTTCCATTTCATTCTCCTCTGAGAATAAATCCTGATCATTTTCCTTGGTCTGCAAGTCAGAGGTTGGAATCCCATCTGAATACTCTTCCGGATTGAGTTCAGATTCGTCAGGGACTTCTTCCCGTGATTCCTTTCCATGATTTAAGGAAATTTCTGGTATTTCCGCAGGCATTAATTCAGCCTCGTCCATTTCAAGTACTTCTTGTCCTTTCGAACCAATCGATTCATCCAAGTCACTTTGAACAATCGCCTGTTGTTCCTCTTGGTAATCTTTCTCAGGTTTTTGCACTTCTCCTTTATCCAAATAAACAATTTCGTTTTGTTCATCTTGGATATCTTTAACCGGCAGTGCATCCTCATGACTTTTTGAAAATGTCCTGGTATCATTCCTTTGATCCACATTTTCAAATTGCATCTGTTGATCATTCAAATCAGATATCAGATTTTGTGTGTTTACCATTTCTGGTCCAGTTTCCATTTCATTATTAAATGACAATTCGTTATCTTCAATACCTTCAAGTGATTCATCTTGATCTTCATACGCAATATCTTGCATATCATCTGCATCAATATGCATATCATGCATATTCGTGGTTCTGTTGCTTACCAAATCATCAAGGTACACCAGATGTCGTGTATCAACAAATTCCTTCGTTGACGGCACATAAATTAGACATCCAAAAGAAGCATCACTGGGTAAAAGATAGATGCCTTTTACCCCCCTTGCTGCATGTTTTGGGCCGTAAGGCAATTGGGTTGCAATCACTGGTGTTCCAAAAGCATGCAATCTTTTATACTTCGGAGTTCTTTTGAACAGGTGATGATACGGCGAATCCTTTATCCTCTCTGTATATAAGAGATTCCTGATATGGATCGCGTATTTGGCAGCATACCTCCAGAAGGATTTTGGTAGATTAGCAGAATTGAGAAGAGTTCGAATATCGTTCCATAATGTCAGATTTTTTCTCTCACTTACACCGTTAGATGCTGGCGAGTGAGAAGATGTAAAGATCTGCCTTATTCCATGGCTTCTCAGGAAATCATGAATTCGAACGTTTCGATATTCCCCACCATTGTCGCTCAGAATATTTTTGACCGAATAACCAAATTGGTTATTCACCAAGGCGACATAGTCCTTGATAATTTCAAGAATATCCTTCTTTTTCATGAATCTGATGTAGGACCAACCCGTATAATCATCGGTGATGATTATATAATATTGATTGGGTGTTCCTCCA
>PPLB01008143.1:0-24229 GCA_003706365.1 Citeromyces siamensis
GGGGGAGTTCTGCGGTGGATTTTATCTCCAACTCATTACCTAGCGGATATCCTGATATTGAGTTCGGGTTTAGCAGCGGATCGGAAACTTCAGGATATAGTACGCTCTTCATCCAGATGGAGTACTGCGAAAACAGAACACTTCACGATTTGATTAACGACGGCCTCCCGCTTCACCCGGACCAGTACTGGCGTATCTTGAGACAGATCCTTGAAGCTCTGTGCCACATACACTCACAAGGAATCATCCACAGAGATTTGAAGCCGATGAATATATTCATAGACGACCAGCAGAATGTGAAAGTTGGTGATTTTGGACTGGCGAAAAATGTGCATGGACCAACACATCCTTTTTCGTCAACAAATGAGGACGATGATCTCACGAGTGAAATAGGAACCATGTCGTATGTCGCGGTGGAAATGCTTTCTGGTAAAAGTTACAACGATAAAGTGGACATGTATTCATTGGGAATCATTCTGTGCGAGATGGTTTATCAGTTTGGAACGAAAATGGAACGGTTTCTTGTGATACGGGATCTTCGAACCGATCCTACCCATTTTCCCAAAGGTTTCCCCGAGAGAAAAACAGAAGAGCGCAAAATTATAACGATGCTCCTGGATCACGATCCGGCAAAACGGCCTTCAGCTTCTGAGCTTCTTCATTCTGGGCTCGTGCGTGTGGAAAAGCAAGATTCTCTCATGAAAGAGGCTCTGAAATCACTAGCAGACCCGGCATCTCCCTGGAACCACCAGGCAAGGAGTATTCTCTTTTCTCAACCCTATTCAGTGGCGCAGGATGTTCTTTACGACCAGCTCATGAGACGTGCTCGGAACTCTCATGCAGACTTTTTGCTTTTCGAAAAAATGACCTCAGAAATGGTTTCTGTTTTCAAGAGACACGGCGCCGTCGAGTATACCGATCGGTATCCCATATTCCCGAAAAATCCTCTTTATGGATCGCAGTTCCCTACGTATGATTTACTCGACAAGACCGGATGCGTCCTTCAGCTTCAGTACGATCTGACGTTGCCCTTTGCCAGGTCCTTGGCCAAGAATGGACTACCTCCGTTGAAGAAATTTTATCGCACTGACACAGTGTACAGATCCAGCAGCATTGCTGGCTCGGGTCCTGAGAAGTACCGCGAGATAGACTTTGACATTGTTTCTGATAGGGTGGATCCCGTGGACGAAGCCGAATGTCTGAAGGTGGTGGACGAGATCTTGCAGCTTTTTCCCTTTTGTGAACGCGTCTACCTCAGTGTCAATCACACTATGATTCTGGATGCCATTCTAGACTTTTGCGGTGTGGAGAATGCGCAAAAGCCCAAAGTGGCGTTCCTCGTGTCTGAACTTGGGTTCAGCAAATCATCGCGCGATATCAGAAACAACCTCAAAGCGGACTTGGGGATCACTTCTACCGTGCTGAACGACCTGGAGCAATTTGCGTTTGCGCTGGACTTGGACGATGCTCTTGCAAGGATGAAAAAATTGATGGTAGATTCTCCTCACCTCGCCAAAGTGGAGGTCGCAGTTCAGCATTTGCATGCTGTTGCCATACATTACGAGTCATTGGCCGGTTGTCGGAAAGTGTTATTGTGTCCACTTTCGAGTCATATCCTGTATAAAGAAGGGTTGGTCTTCCAGGCCGTTTTCGAAGACAAGTTTCGCTCCATTGTTGTTGGAGGGGGGCGTTTTGATGGGCTGGTTTCGTCGATGGCACGCAAAAAGACGTCAGTTCCACGTGGAGTTGGGTTCAGAGTCGCGTGGGATTTTTTCTTTGTGCAAATGCAGAGGTTCATTTCCTCCTCTCGTAAAAAAATGTTGCAGGAACCTCTTTGTAAAGTTGTCGTCGTGCCCGTGGGGGATATAGATCCGTCATTGCGCGTTTTGGGTGCTCTGTGGAACTTCAACGTCCCTGCGACGCTTGGGTCTGAAAGTGTCGCGTCCAAGGATAACACCGAATGGGTCGTTTTTGTGAAGCGGAACAACAAGAAAAAAGAGAAATCTCTCAAGGTGAAAAACCTTTACAACCACTCAGATTTGGACCTGGACTTGGAAGAATTGTTGTCTCTACTAACCAAGACGAACATAGAGATGGACCAGGAGGAGGAGCCACTGACAGAGGCCTCGTCTCGGGTCATCGTGGTGCCTAATGATGCTATTAGGGCCAATAAGCGCGTTAACAGAAAGGAGAAATGGTCTGTGGAACATGAGGCGAAACGTTGTGCTCAGATCTTGATGGAGAAAATGGGTTCCTCTCCTATTCTGACGGTTGATGTCAAGGATGAAGTTTTTGATATGATCAGCATCACCTCTTTGGAGCAACCCGAAGAATGGAAAAGAAAAGTTGGCGGGGCTTCCAGCAGCACTAATAGGAGCTATCTTGTCAATATTTACGCGGCTTTAAAGCGTGAAGCCTTGCGAGGTGAACGATGGGCTATTTTGAGTAACCCGAAAAGTGGAGCCACGACTGTGGTGGACCTACAGAGATGAATTACCTCAGATGGAGGTAATTCAATCGTAGTGACACATTACAGTTTAGAGATGGCTGCTGAATACCGAACATATTTTCGATTATACGCAGCCCGTTATGCCTGTGCATCGCTAAAGGAACATCTTGAATCAACACATCTGGGAAAATTGTCATTTTTAAATTACAATGTGACAAGAACAGCTCTGACTACCCCCTACGCTACCAAAAAATGGTATTGGAACAAGCAATCTATCTTAATTTTTCAACTTCCTTCCCAGCCTGGCCAGACTCAGTTTTCTCGAGAGGCCGCCGGTAGATTGGTTACTGCCTTCGCTCAAACTGCTGCTGGATCTCATATTCAACCTGCGCGTTTCGGGAATCTGCGATAGATCTGGAGATCCCATCACTGTTGCTTCCTTTTCATTGTTATGGAACCCGAAAAGTCTCTCTGTGGGTGTATTGAGTGTGAGCGAGGTGGTTGACGAAAGAGGTTGGGGTCTTTTCCTCTGTAAAGCAGGGGAGGAAGCCAAAAATTTCGGCTTCGCTAACCTGAATACGTGATTCACCGGTTTAAGATAGATGGAGGCCAATGTGCCGATGTTGAGTTCCAGCTCTTCAAGTACCACGTCGTCCAGTTTCTCCGGTTCCGCAGAGATGGTTTCGAGATCAAACGTTATGATGTCGCGAGCATACTCTTTGCCTGCTGATAACAATCTCCAATAGAAAAACCCTCTTTGACGCAAGTCCGGGTTATCTGCCTCTTCTGTGACGAGCTTTAGAACGTGAACAACGAGATCCTCCGTTTTCGCGGGGAAAGACAAATAAATTTTGACGGTGGATGTGAGAACGGTGTTCTGCACTTCTGGACTCTCCTCCAAGAATGTTTCTACCAAGTTGGCGAGGCGTTTTTCGCAGTGAGGGATTTCCTTACAGTACTGGCCCAGGATCCACGCGGCAGCGGCCTTAGATTCTGGTTCAACCATGTAATCTACATTGGCCATGACTGCTTGAACCAATTCACCGTATTCTTTCGGGTACCGTCTAAGGATATTCTTGGATACTATGGCCACCTCTTGAGCCACGTAGGGGATAGAATGGCCGAGAAGGTCCATCAGCAGCTGAACGCACAGGTGCGAGCTCCTCTCCAGTTTTACGGCTAGGTTCCCGACCGCCCTGATGGCCTTTCTCACCATGGGCACGTCCACATCCGTGGCGTATTCCTCTAATTCACGAAGAACAGCTTGGATGTTGGTCTCGTCCCCCAAGAGATATATGATTTCCAGTTTTGTGTCCTTGACAAACACGGTATCGGAGTAATGGCAAAAGAACATGGACACGTCGAGGTGGATCAAGTTTGGTTTGCTCAGAAGAAGCAGAATGACGTTTCTGAGAACGAGAAACTGCACCCCGGCAGGCTTGCTGAGTAACGATCCGAGAGAATTTCCTATACGGCGGGGCAAAGTTGGAATACGGTCCTCCGGGTTCCTGATATAGTTGCACAGGTACACAATCACTTTGAGAGCGTTGCAAACCACCCCAGTGTCTTGGTGTTGCAGAAAGGGAATCACTTTGTCCACCATCTCCATCGCGTCCTCCTCCGTTTCAGGAACGTAATTAGTTATCGCGTTCAGAACGTAGCTCTGGCTGAACGAGTTGCACAAAGAGAGGTGTCCCAACAACAAGCTGGCATGTGCTTTGTCTACAGACAGTTTCAACTGGTTTGTGCGGTCGGTGATATCCGCCAAAGCTGCTAGAGCAGCACTTACCACAGTGGTATTCTCGTCAGCTAAAAGCCCGTTGAGATGGCCAGTGAGTTCATTCGCGGCGGCCAATTCTGGAGAAAATTCGTAGACCCGTGCACAGGCAAAAGCTGCAGCTTTCCTTACAAACGGGCTTTGGTCCCGTAGTACGCCAGGTAGTCTCTCTGCGCAGCATCGCATAGTCGCCTCTGTCCCCACAGAGGAAAGCATCTTTACTGCCAGTGCACGAAACGACGCTATTTCGTTGTCAAGATCTCTTTCAATGGGTGGTATACATTTTTCCGCATATTCGGGTTTAATGGCACCAAAAGTCTTTAGGTAATGATAGCACAGTTTTTTCGTCTCTATGTTCTCGGCCTCATGTAAAATTCTTACTACGTCTGGGAATATCGATACCATTTCTCCGTTGTTCATCGTAATATTTGCCAGAACCTTCCTAAGAACGGTTTGCTGGCGTCCACTGTTTTTAGACTTTCGCTGTCCAAGTTCATGTCGTAGTTCTGACGATTTTACCTGGTGTTATTTCGTTGCAGATACGATTCTTGCTTACTTTCGTGAATAATTTACCGTCGCTCATAGCCGGTTACTCCACATCCTTACATAAATTGGAGATAGAAAAACTTTAAATTCATGGTGGATATCAAAAGAACCAATTTCTACATCGCTAGTGATAAACTGCTCAAAGATTCAGTTTTACACGCTGGACTCGTGCATGAGCACTCCAAAGTCAAACAACAGCATATCCAGCAGCATAGCTCACAGAGCTATCCTTGATGGTCGTTGCATGACTGCTTTGTGAGTACCAGACCCACTCAACTTTCGAGGAGTTTTCCAAAAGCGAAATCAATGTAGTCAAAGGCTTTTCCCCGCAGATAGTATTGCCAGTATCTCTGAGGTATGTTTTCCACTCTTTATAATCGAGAGAGCTGATTTTTGACATGCCAAGCGTGTCGAGGATTTCAATCGCCTTGTAAATGGGTATTTCCGGGACAGATCTCGAGGAAAGCATCGTAAAGTTCTCAGCATCGATATCAGTTGTGTAGCCAGTGTAGCCGAACCTGAGCCCCCAATGGCAAAAGTCGGTGCTTACTGCAAAAGTGTTGGAATCGTCTTCCAAATATGGTTTCAGATACTCTGCCAGTTTAAGATCGTCATGTTTCCCAGACACGAGGATCGGGACAATTTTAGGAACACCTTGAGGCAGACACTGTGTCACGTGGTATATATACGGACAGTGCATTTCGAGCGAATGCTCATCTTCGTCATCCTCTATGGGCAATTTCTTGAAAAAATTGGGATTCTCAATGCAAAGCTTCTCAACAAGCTCTGTATCTACTGGTAAATCCCCTAACGGAGTCTCGTAAGCGTCGCAACCCGAGAGAAATACCTTATTGTTGAAATAGACATGGTGTGATGGACCCATTAAAAAAACCCGTTTTCTGAGGTTAGTAGGAAGATGCAAAAATCACCCACACTTTAGAAGTGTCCCACGACTTGTAAGTAGCCGCTAGCGTTTCTCCAGCATAGGCGTAGCCGGCATGACTAATGTTAGAAGGCAACTTTACTGTACGTACGGCCCTATAAGAATCCTTGCACCGGGGATTGGTCCCTTAGCAGCGTTTAACCATTTTGAAATTTGTTTTTCTAGACTAATTCCCTCGTCACTGTACCAGGATCCAGCGTGTGAGGCGTTTCTTATCATTGCTGGGTGTGGGGATGCATGTACTTTTGCATAGGGGATTCCTGATACCATTCTGAACAGCCCTGCACAACCAACCCGCGTCAACAATAACATAGAGAGGAAAGGGGAGACTTATGTTCAAGTAGCTACTTCAAACCTTCTTAGTCTTCTGGTCGTCGCGCAGCCGCCAAGACTTTAACCAGACAAATTCTAGTAATTCCGATTCCCACATTTCAGACGCACAGACTTGTGGAGGAAAATGGCATCACCTCTGAATCGGGAATTGACGTCATCACATCAGGAAATAAGGACTATATGCTGACCCTTAGCAGTGACTCTAAAATAGACGTAGCCGAGGCCTGCCATCTTCACGCCTCTTGGACGGTTGGGGTCAGCTCGAAGAAGCTTACTCCGCGTTTGATTAAGGTCATTCGTCGTGATCACATGTACATGAGAATAGTCATTCATGTCCTTTAAAACAAATTCGAATAGCCATTCCCCACAGTATGCATCCTCTCTCAGGAGTAACTCAAACGGAGTCAAAAGATTCCAATTAATAGCAGCTTCAGATAGAAGCACTACGTCATTTACCAGAAAGGCTATTACTACGAAAGGTTTTGTGAATACCTGGAAGGAGGGAAAACAATGAGTGCGAACCACGCAGCTTAAGCTGATCCTAGTTCCTCGCATCATCAACATTGTGCAAATTCTGTGGACTATTATGTTACGGCGACGAAATTTGGACATTCGACTATACCAAGAAGTGTGACAAATGTGTTATTGTAGAATAAAGATGTCCCAACTTGGTATGATTAACACCCGAAGAGTTTGTTGGTAACCTCAGCGTGCTGAACGATGAATACGAAAGAGCTACGGGATGCCAAATGATAGATATATCACTTATATGGTATGCTCATATCTCGAACTACGTCAGGGTCCTCAACACAGATCCGAAGGTGGGAACTGTCTTTGATTCAATTATCAATATCGATTGGATAAAGAAACGTTACAAACGCAACGGGAGTACTAGCCTGTTGGAATCAACCAGTAAGGCAAACCAAAAAATCCACGTCCAAAAAATCAAGAAACGGAAACTGTCTCGTGGAAAATACCGGGTTTGCCAGAAAGGTCATCGGAAGGCTGATTGCACGTCAGAAGCCGGAGAGCAGGGCCTTGAAAGCATGCTAATTCGGCAGACGAGATCTCGGTGGTTGGGATCGAAAATGTAGTTGTCGATTCGGGTGTCTGGCAACTGTCAGAAGCTGCTTACAACTACCGACACGTAGGGCACAGCGGCCTGAATAATTTTCTAGTCGGACCCAACGACTCCTATTGACGTTGCAGGGGAGGGTGACTTAATCATGATTGATGAAAAAGATAAACAAATTATGTGATGCTACACCAACGGTAGATTGCGCGTTCGTATCATTGTGTGGTGACGCATGGCATCACCTGGACACGTCCGACATGACGTTAAACTACAAGGACAGTCACATAAAAATAAGCTTGACAATGATCTACTAACTTCCATGGGAGATAAATAGTCAAGCCTACGGCATTGAAGATCAACAGTATTCATCAAATATTGGGTCATACATCTAAAGATGGAATTAAGACTACTATCAAGAACGGTCTTAATCGGATTGAGGTTTAATTCAGGCGAATGGGAGAATCAAATACAATTGATCTCGATTCTGGAAATGTTGCTACCAGAACTAGGAAAAAATGCCGACCAGTTGAATGGGACAATCTCAATATCAAAGAAGCAAAGTTGAGAATCAATATGGTCGCTTCAAACCTGCAGATTTAGGAAATATTCATGATTATCACGATATTCATGTGCCGACATCGTTCACGCAAGAGATATATGAGAGATTTGTGGTTCTTGTTGTCCTAGAGGCCTCATTTAGAGTGTGTATGGACAACTTCTTATTAATGGTGTCAGTCGAATGGACTGACTCAATGCCTTGTTTGTTCTCTGGATTGTGTGGATTGGACATTAACTCTGTAGACAATACAAATTGCTGTGCCTATCCACTACTTAATCCTCAGTCTATATACTTTTAGTGCCTCATCATGGAACATATTGGATGTTTCGTGTATGTTCGGGACGCACCTCACTAATATCAATGTCTCACACGATATCTTGTGAAAAAGCAGATACTTGGTTAGCGGCTATTAGATCCGAGACAGACTCCCAGGAAAAGAATCACACCTGGGGAAAGCCTTTTGCAACAAGTGATTGTCAAATCCCGAAAAAGCCTTTACCTACAAACTGGGTCTTTGCAAAAAAAGGCGAACGATACAAGGGAATGCTGGTAATACGAGGTGACCAACTCGTACATCGAGAGTCCGAGGTTGCGGTATAAACTTTTCCGACTAATCTTATCACCTTGTGTCTAGAAAAATCTCACGGTAACTCAGATGGCCGCGAAAACTGCTTTCCTGAACTCGGACATAGATACGGAGATCTATATTTATCCTCTCGAAGCCACATCATATTCGGTAGACAAAAAACCAGGCGAGAAAGTGGTTATAAAACTGGGGAAAGGTATTTACGGATTATGCCAAGCTGGGAAACTTTGGACTGATACATTATCTGAGGATTCTGATATCCATTGGATACAAAACAACATCGAGTTGCCCAAGTGTTTTCAAAAAAGGCAAAGCCATTGTGTTCATCTTTGTCGAACTGGTTTGTGCTCCAGATTGTGGTGTTAATGAACAAGCTGTTCGTGATTTTCAACAACAATTTGAAAGTCACCCCAATTCCCACAGATTTAGGAATTTAGTTAAACCTTTTTGGTTTCGAAATCATTCTGAGTTACAGTGGTAAAGAACTCGACTACTTGAAAATCTCAAAAGACTGCTCTATGAATAGTCTTCGACAGTTTGGTACGGGAAAGGTACTGGGGTCGACCCCAATGACACGGAGTTTCTACTTCATGGCAGGGAAGTTCTTGGAAACGACTCCCAAAGAATATTCTAAAGAACTCAAGAAAATGCAGATGAGAATAAATGTATTTATCGGTGACATGTCGTACAATTGAAGTCACTTCAACTAAGGCGCCTCCATCATGGTCTCATTTATCTCTCTGTAAGAACTGAAAAACACCCATTGACATATCTGTCGGGTATTGAAAGTCACAACTCACCTTGAATGTGTGCAACACATAAAAGCATCTGCAATCACATTGCTTCTGTCATTGGCCTTCTCGTCAAACTCGGTAATACATCCGTTGGCTCGCAACCTAAAATGCATATCGTAGGATATGTACACGTTCAACAGAATCCACAGATGTACATTTATACTGTACTTTATGTGTGCGCATATGCATTTTGTGAGAAATAAAGTAGAGTAAAGCAAGCTGAAAGAATCTTGTTATTTCGGTTCTCGTGTTTTTTTATGAGCCTTCCCACTCACTGGCTAGACAAATAGTCAATGTTCCATTAAAAATACAGACATTCAATATTAACACGTGGTTGATATTCTGATATGGAAACCTTTACACTCAGTCCATATCTATATTTCACACATAGTGTGGGGCAGGCTTTCAGATTGATTCATTTTCAATTTACATTTGCATCCCTTTCCAGCTACACGATGGTACCATCAGCGAAATACACACTGGACCAATACTACATCTACTCAAGGTCCGACTCTTCTTCAGAATCCTCGTCGCCAGACACTTGTCTAGTTTCATTCTCCTTTCTCTCCATGAGAGCCTGCAACTCTGCATCCTCAGTGGCAGTGACAGCCTTTGGTGGCATGGTAATGTTGCAGTTACCGCCTCTTTTCGAGATTGTCTCGGAGATTTTCTCGATAGCCTGCTCCAAGAGTTGCACACCGGCGTTCTTGTCGAGAGACTGTGTCGTGATGACGTAGAGAGGAGCAGCTACAAGCTTCACTCTGACAGGCGAGTTTTCAGAACCGACATTTTCAGCAGCCGAAAGTGCCTCTTTTATGGCATCAATTCCCTCGTAAGAGAAACAGGAAACCTCGACATCGGCACGGCATTTTATCGCTTGAGGGGTGAGTCTGCGCGAGATATAAGACTTGAGCTCCTCCATGATCTCCGGGCTCACACTTTCAAGGTTGTCTAGAACGGATTTGTCAGTGATGGAGAGCTTAAAAGCGTCATAAGAGTGACCATATTTGGCAGTAAGCGGCCACCCAATGCTCTTGTATAGCGACTCTAGTGGGATTTGGAATTTCTCAGCACAATGCCTCAAGATCGAGTGAACAGCTTTGGATTTGTTGTATCTCTCCTCACACTTGGCAATATCCTCGCTCGACACCCTTCTCTTTGACAGATCGATGTAACCTTTTTCCTTGTCTACTCTCAGCACAACTGCCACTTCGTTCTTGCCTACACGGATCAATTTCTGGATAGAACGGATTCTTCTTCTCGAAAGCTCAGATAGAAGAACCATGCCTTCGATGTTGTCATACTCCAGCAGCCTGACGTAGGCACCCATTTCAGCAATTTGCTGAACGTTTACCATTACCACTTCATCTACTTCAGGGTATATGTTCTCGTAAAATCTACAGTTTGAAGTGCTCATGAGAAATTTTTCAAATCTGGTGTGAGGATGCAATGGCTTCTTTTTTCAGCATTTGTAATAATAGATGGACGTCTTCAAAATACTCCTTGGTGTGGCAGATAAGAAATATACTTAACTGTATACGTGAAAAATTAAAACCGTAGAGATCAGAAAACGCGACCTCTGGTAATCTTTATGACAAGTTTACTCAAGGAAAATAGTATCAACGGATTAATCAAGTGATCAACAAGAACGGAAACTTTTATCAGTAGGTTATAGACGACACCGATATTGCTTGTGTATATATAAATGATAAAGTGAGTGAAAAACTTTACCAAATTTCGTGGACAGAGGTCTTTGAATGTGTTTTATAAACAGGAGACCAAGCATTGAAATCCATAAGTAATATTCCTTGACTGAATCTTGGAAAACGACGACAAAATTTCCCCGCTCACCATAATTGGTTTGGGCTCTTCAACTGTGAGTACGCCATCTTGATGTGTATTGGTCTGGTGGGAGAGATCATACGTAATAGAAGACAGTCTTAGTTTCGATTTTGATCATGAAAAACAAAAACGCTTTTGTAAAAGCAAAGGGAGAAAATCCCTCCAAGAGTAGTTAATAACCTTGAATCTATTGGATTGAAATCTCACCTTTGCGGTCCCTGTAGATTCAGAGCAGATCAAGCGCTAAATAAATTCAAACCTCACATTCTGAAGGACCATCAACTCTTGATGTTCAAGATTGACAGAAAATTCGAACGTTGATCAAATTCTACCTGAAACATGCGTCCAGGTGAAAAAATCTAAAGGACAACTCGGGTACATAGTCATGAGCAAACAGCCAAAAAGTATTACCATAATTTCTGTTAATATTACACACAGACTTTACAAGTCTTTTGATATAAAACCACTTTCGTTTAAACAGAGCCGGAATACTCTCACTCACTGGCAATAACGGATCATTCCAACGAGAGGTACCTCATCATTGACCAAACTGGTTAGATGAAGACCTCTGTGGAAATGGAGAGGATGACTTATGCGACGTACTGTCACAGAAGGTTTCTACATCAAAGAGGCTAATATAATCCAAATTACCTTTAATTTTTTAGTGATATCTATATAAAAGATGCAAACCGACATAATGTTCCGTGTCTCGATCAACTATTGAGGACGCAGACAGTGCTTCATATATTACCAACTGCATTTGCAAAGAGATGAGGTGAAATTTTTACAAACCAGGAGAATAATCGCATTTTTGAGCAGCCAATGGTACATATAATACATTAAAATGGCCTCATTGTGTCAGCTGCAGACGGGGTGTCGCCTCTACTGCTTGAACTCTGTTCCATACGGACGCTTTCTGCACCGATCGACGAAAAAGTGTCGCTTCTCTGTGGGAACCTTGGGCTCTTATCTATAAAATTGAGTTGCTCGTCGGTCAAGCTGTAGGTAGGGGTTCCCTCCAGGTTTTCCTTGGTAAAGTTTCTGGCCTTGATATAAGCAGATAAGTCACCTGTGCCGGAAAAGCCCTGGCTATATCTGAGGGATACCATTTCTCTAAACACCGACATCCAGTGCATCTCGTTCCAGGACTCTGACTGTGCATTTCCAAGGTTGAGTTCCACCAGTGTAATGGCAGTCTGCACGTCGAGGTAATAAGTGTGAGGAAGTTGTGGTAGGCCGAAAAGGAGGGACTCTGGGTCCTGTTTTGATGAGGAAAATCTGAACGGTCTCCCGTATAATTTGAATGAGTTCATTACGGGCAGCATCATCCGGATCATCGTCTCGAGGGGCAAGACCGCCCTGTGTGATTCGGGAATGATGTAGCACAGGTGAGTGGTTGCGAAATTGAACGATTTGAGTTGTTTGGCTGTGAAGGATGAACCTGACGAGTTGACAGAGTCTGTCGAAGTGACCGACAAGGATCTGTTGTGGCGGGACGTGCTGTTTGAACGCGTCCAAGACGGGGTCTTGCGCAGAGAGGAGGAGTATTTCTTGCGGTTCAAAGAGTTATTGTCGCTCACCTGTTGCAGCCTGTCTTGGTTTACGAGGATATCGCCCTGGACTCTCAAGATGGAGTTTTCGTCGATAAAATCCGGGTTTTCTGGGAAAATGGTGGAACAAGATTTCCCGTTCACGATGCAAGCAAGCAAATTTTTCTTTTGGATCTTGTTGGAGGTGTAGATTTCGATTTTCCCTTGCTTGAGTGAATCCATTGTGTTGGCGATTTTGAAACTGCTCCTTTCGGGAGGTGTCACAACCACGTAGCATCGGATCCACTTGTTGTTGAGCCAGGGGAACCGAACAATCGCCCATTCCGACTTGACAAAACGGTTTTCAGGTGCTAACAGAGTGCGTATATCAGATAGCAGGATGGCCTTGGACGATAACAGCGCTCCTGTGAATGCAAGTTGCAACTGTGTAAACTCGAACTTGGCCAGCAAAAGTGATGAGTACACGAGGTTCAGGTCATTATCGTTGTCCGTCTTGATAAAGTAACTTTTCGCATCGCTGAGTCTCAAGAAAACTCCGCCCTGCTGATAAACCGGGTCCGCATCTGCAATGTTGATGTAGATCGGTTTAAACTCTTCATCCCGCCAAAAAACGAGCTCTATACCGTTCAACTTGCAGTTAAGACGCAGTACCTGCATCTTTTGATCTGCATTAATCTCCACTTCCAAGTCAAAGTACAACCTCGCCTGCTGAGCTTTTATTAGCGTAATCACAGGAACAAGTTCCTTGGGAATCTGTGGATTCTCCAGAACATCTTTAGTTAAATGTACAAGTGGCTTGTGAGTGCCGTTTCTCAAAAAAGGAGTGGGCGTCTCAGACATCCTCTGCTGGTGGGCACTGGATCCTCTTCCAACAGACGACCTTCTCGAAAGCGGCGAATCTGAGGAAGCTGAAGATGGAGTCCCCCTATCGATTATAACATTTGGAGCAGCGCGCTCCTCCTGCTTTCCCTTTTTCGTTAGCTTTCTCAAGAAGGACATTGCCAAGGGGTTGCCGAGGTGTCCGGATCCAAGCTGTGTTTTAGGTATGTGTAGAGACGCCTGCAGTTGCATTGGGGCGGTGCGGGCTTTTATGGCTGCGCTTTCTGCTTTTTGTATGTAGGTTTGTAGCAGCATGTCGCGGGTTTTGCGCCTTTTCTGTTTCGCATGCGTCTTGACCAGGACAGAAGTGTTCAACTCATCTTTAGGTATTTGGGTATTCCTAACTGGAAATAGTTCACAAGTTTTCAGAGATGGTGCAACGGCATCATTACGCTGAAAACCACCAGAAGGCACAGAAGACATGCAGTAACAGGGAGGTCTTCTCTCGAATATATGGAACTATTTGCGGTCTTGACCGATGATGCCATATTGGAATACAGCAACCAGTGAGCGTGTATTCAAAGGTCTCTTTCTTTCCATCACTTCAACCCAACAGGAGGTGGGCAAGACAAGCCAAGTGCCGTGTTGGCATATGGGCCATCTCATGCGGTATTTAACGTACACTGCCGACTGATCTCAACAGCCTCCCTGCATTTCTCATTCACTCGCCACTCTGCGATACACCCATCTTTTTCGCACGAGTTTCAAGGAATAGAAATTGGAAGCCTGTGAGGTGTAGGAATTGATTCGATATAGTACGATCTCTATGTGGAATGACATAATCAGGCATGGTGAAAATACTTCACTATAAATGATATTGAAATCTGTATAGAGGTACCACTAATACGTTGATTTTTCCACCTGATGAGAACTGATATCACCTGTTTAATGGGAGATTAAACTTGTGTACTAGTGGTGGAAAAGTCTCACTAAACCATCTACCGAAGTGTGTCGTATTAAGAAATCTGCTCTAGTTTTCAAGCCGCCTTAGCAACTTGTACAAAAAAACTGCGAGGTAAAAAAGTCCGGGTCATTAAACTCCATAGCTTGCAGGAAATGTTCCAGGATAAAGCCGGCAACACATTGGCTCCGGGACCCCATGTTTCGATCAAACTTACAGTAATATTTCAACACCTGCAACTTGGTGAACTCGGCAACGTATGAAGCCTTTCTTTCAGAAGTTGTATTCTACGACTCAAGAGTTCAGGGCCATCTTGGGATACCACTAGAACAGCTACCAAAATAGTGTTCAACATTGCGAACGTACGATAACAAGTTTCAAGGGAGAATATTGAGTGAGCATCTGCTCCACTGCATGCGCCGTTAGGTGAATGAAAAGGAGTTCATATGTCCATGAAATCTCCATCCAGCTGAAAAGTCAGTGGTTGTCTTTCTGGCATGTCAAACATCCTAACGAGTAGTTGTGAGTCCAGTTGGATGGTTTGAAACCCATCTGTAATAAGTATGGTGTTAATTCACAGCAGAAAGCTGGATGTTTGCCTATGTCCATTTACTGGAACTATTTATTTGTCTATCTGGGGGTGAGGAGTAGTTGACTGTATGGAATGGCGGGTATATAACTGGTCTCGAATAAAGAGAGGAACAAGACTCAAGGATACACAAGAACAGATATCGTAAAAATAGGTTACCGCGAATATACTGTGTACTACAGGAATTCAATGACTCGGAGAACAAGACGGTCTTGTATGACTCAGGATGACATTTGACCAGGATTTCACTTTACAAACTTTTAACTAACAGCGCGAGTTCAAACGACCGCGGGTTTCCGATGGTTATTTGAACAATCGCATCCTCCAATCCATGTTTGTCCACCGGCTGATGTGAATCTTCTGACATTTATCAACTTTTATCTCTCGATAATACAACTTTGATTGCGAAGATTCCAAAAGTTTGTGACAAGCATCTGGGCCTTCTTTTCAAGGTCACGTTATCAGTTGTCGGAAAGTAACGAGTTCCATGGAGTGCTTACGGATCGAATTCTGAAACAAACTGTGCTTCACTGTCCTTGGTAACTTTACTGTTATCTGCGTATGCCATGTTCAGTTATATCACAAGCTGCTATTGAATACATGTGGATCTTTTTTTTTTTTTGTTTTCTCGACCAATTTATGAGCTCTTGCCTCAAAGGTCCTACAGTCCCATAGAGAGGTCGCTAGGATTTATGAAATGTCCAAGGGATGACAGCGTATAAAAAGTCAATAAAAAATAAAGCAGTTTCTAACTTAGCACAACGAAAGTACTTTCTCTCCAGGTGATGCTACTTTCCGATATTCTTAATCTGCCAGAGCCAAATTTACTAACCTAGGGAAACGTCTCAGGTCAAGTCTAGTAACGTGAAATTTAAAGATCTCCAGAATATGGGAGACGGGTCACGTTTGACTGAACAAGATTGGCAAACTCTCTTTAGAAAAGAGACGCCTGTACGTGGATCTGGTACTTTTCGAAGCATTTTCTGATCGTCTACGATTAAAGAAAACTGGAGTGGGAATATTAGCAACATGATGTTAAACTTTAATGTAGCCACATTCATTTGTCATCGAGAATTCACAAGACAGATTCTGTGTTCAGAGAGCACACAGAGGTAATTTCATCCTTGCACCACAGATGATCCATTCGGTGCTAATCTTCAACAATGACGGCGTTCCTCGTCTCATGAAATTCTACACTCCTATTGACGTGAAAAACCAGCAACGTTTGTTGAGCAAAATCTACCAACTGATTATCACACGCTCTGCTAAGCAGTGCTCGTTTATAGAGATCCCAACGCTACCTGACTTGCACATCGTGTACCGCCATTACGCCACGCTGTTCTTTGTATTTCTCGTAGACGACAAGGAGTCTGAGCTGGGTATTTTGGATCTTATCCAAGTGTTTGTAGAGGCGTTGAACAACTGTATCCACAATGTGAGCGAGTTGGATTTGATCTTTGGATGGCAGGTGTTGGAAACTGTGCTAGAGGAAATCATACAAGGTGGGATGGTTATCGATACAAACATGAAGAATATCATGAGCGCTATAGACGCTAATAACAAACAGGAAACTACTACAAGTTCAACCACATTGGGCAGCAGACTGTTTGGTTGGAAATGAATCACCACAACTTCCACCAGCTTTTTTTCGAGGCATCCTTCTCGAGAGCTTCGGTCTCCTCGACTTGTTTTCTTAGCTGTTGGATTTTTTCCCGTTGCTTTTGCTCGGCCTGGTCTCTTTCAAATTGTTCCTTTGCAATTAGCAATTTTTTACCGGGTCCATCTCCCCAAGGGGCTGCCAGTTCACCAGTTTTCCAGATCGGATCGTCCGATTTGGATGTCTTTTTGACAATCTCCATCAAGGCAGCCTGTTCCTGCCTGCGCAGCTCTCTGTTCTTGTAGTACTCTTGTCTCAATTCCGGAGAAAGTTGGCTGATGAGTTCCTCGTCTGTTGGAGTGGTGAATTTGTAGAGCAAAATCCCTGTCCCCAATATTCCCACACTCGCTATAATCGATCTTTTCCACAAAAGGTAGGTTTGTGACATGAATTATATATATATTTCCTCGTTGTCCATCAAACAGACTATAAACCTTTCAGTAACGGGATGTGTAAAATCCAATGGGCTGTATTGTTCAACTAATGTATTCCTTCAGCTCGTTGCCGGTAGTATTATCTGATTCCCGTTAGGCTGTGAGCATCGCACTGAATTCGCCACCCGCTTTGAGAGCCGCCGGCGCGGTGTCAATTCGCAAATTCAAAGGTTAACTTTTTTCCAGAGATGTTATTTCTCATTCCGAGATGGTGCAGAGCGACAGTGCCAGGTGGCTGACCAATCTTTTTGGAAAAGTATGGCAGAAATCGGACTTCTATCCAGTAAGCTTAACTGGACTAGTGATTGAATTCTGAGCAGCTCGCGAGCCGGGTCATCATTCTGGTGATATGTCCGGGCTAGAGATTTCCATCTAGTCATCTAAAAAGTCGACGACTTTTGTAACGAGCTGACGTGTGCCATGAAGCGGTCCGTGTCTCCACACGAAGAGAGTACATGCGGTCTGCAGTCCGATCATCATAGGTACAGAGTGCGCTACGTCCTAGCCTTGTGCCCAAGTCTAGCAATATTTACTGCGTAGTCTTCTGGATTCTTTGAGTAGTTGCACGGACTGCGGTGTATAACCCTCTGAATATCATGTACCAGATGGGTAATGTGATCCAGGGCGATCTGTTCATGTTGGTCACTACAGAGCAGTTTGGACAATTAAATTTGATCACCGTCGTCCCCCGAATCACGCCAAAGTATCCGATGCCCAGATACTTGCCATATATTGAGTGGAGATCTGCCTCGGTCTTCCGTTGTGTCCACTTTGAGTAAAACTGACTTTTCAGATCCAACCTGAGACAGGAGATCGGGAATCAATCCCGGGTACGAGTGAACAAAAATCAATCGTGTCGGGAGTTCATGAATACAGGATGTAATTGTAACTCCTTGTTTAATTTTCTGAGAGAGGAGTTGCCCTGATTCTTCGGAGACATTCTTGTTCTCGGAGCCATTGTGCTCCTATAGTGCATGATGTATTCGTAGTAATCTCTTTGTTACTGTATCTGCTGTTTTGTAACTTTGAGATTTGTTCCACCTTGGACCCTTTCTATTGAATCCGCTCCCACCATTCCATACAGTTAGCTACTGGTTCCATCCCAACAGGTTAAGACGCAGTCCTAACAACTGGGGCGGAGAACTAGACTGATCGTGAGTGCACAACTAGACTTTTTGTGCCTTGCCTAATTCCCAACATTGTCTCACAAATGCAAATATAGACCATCCCGCAGCTTCTGGGCATATACCTATGTGCTTATTACCGATGGACATTAAACTTGATCACTCGATAGGACGCAATGATAACAGCCGAATTCATCGGTAGGAGCGAGTCCTTTTAATGAACTCCTTTACATTATCTAATGGCATACTCAGATACCGTGGAGCAGATGTGGACTTATGTTATAATAATGTAACAGATGCTCACCATCATTGTTCCTTGGATAACTTGTGCTATGTTATCTTTCCTACTCAACGCTGTGTTGAGATACGTTGGCTTTATGGTATGTCTCAGTAGTATATCATTCTCACATATCGCAGCACATATGGACGTTCAGTTGCGGTTTCCTCATTCTATGTTGATCAATGGACTTCATTAAATGAGCAGGAAATAGCATTCGTCCAGCTGACCCGTGGAAGAAGTTCATACCTAAATCGCAAGACTTGTAGAACAACCAATTGAATGCCTTTGCGTGAATCTACTTAAAAGGGTCAAGAAAAAGACAGTTTTTTTTTTTTTTTCTGACGAGCCACATAGAAAGAATTTCACGAGGCTGTGATTACTGGAATCTCATGCCGCGCCCTCACTCTTATATAGAGGAGCAGGGTAAGATGCCGTTGAGGACTTTATGAAGATGGAGGTTGTGCAGTAGAAAAAATTCAAGGGGATGGCTGCAAGCTCTAATGTCACGATGAATACACAACTGCTGTCTCTGAATGAGCGGACTGACAAAACAACAGAAGCCGCATGATGCGTTCCTAAAACAGGCAAAAAAAGTCGGTTTCTGTTGCTTATGGAGACTTTCTGTTTACAAAGAGGCTGGCGCTTTTAGTGTAAGGGCTTTCAGGCACAACTTCCATATCCTCAATGTACACCGGGTGTATTAGATAAAAAGCCAACGCTCTTTGGAACCCTTGGATGTTTTAAAAACTTTTCGTGTCTACCCATGATGTTCGATTGGAATCCACTACATCCAAGGAAGCCAGACGGCGCGCACTGAAACAAGGAGATAGCAACGTTACAGGCCGTTTGGGTTTTTGAGTACAATACTTTCACGACAAACAATTGGAAGTCAAGGCTGGCGCCCGCCCGGGTAGTTCCAGCTCCAATAGAACGTTGTTGTAGCTGAAAAGGTAACAATCTTGTCGTATTCTTTCAGTGGCAAGAAATACACAGAGGGGCTGGTATCGGCAAAGAGACAGAAGGTGAATACCAATAGCAGCAGAAGATTTGTAGATTGTGACCTAAGTGTGCATTGATAGTATCTGCGAATTATTAAAAGAATATATCAATCACAAAAGAATAAAACCTAGAAAAGAAAAGGAAAAGGAAAAAAGAAAGGAGAAGAGTGATGCCTTTTATAGGTATCCCAAAGAAGACCTCGTGTATGAGATCATCGTGCAGGGCTTTCCCTGAAGAGGACGCCTCATTAGGTAATCGTGGTTTAGTAACCCGAGTATAATGTCAAAACTGGGACAATATTATCTTAAAGCGGAATTGGATACCTCACAATATACGCATGTTGGTCTAAATGAGAAATTTCTTGCGATTTTGTGTGTTTTTAGGAACTATAGCATGCCGTTGGTAATTCTGCTTTAGAAAATAATTCGTTAGTCGCCTCGACTGCATTATAAAGGTCCACATTGTTGTGAGCTAGTTACAACCAATGTCCAGATCCGTACTTTCAGTAAAGAGCGGACGCATTCAGAACATTTGAGGTAGGCTCTGTCAAGTGAACAGTTTTCTAATTCCATAGCATTCGTCTTCCGTATGATGACATCTTGGAATAACTTTTACCCAGAATCATACATTTACGTGGGTGTAATTACATATCTGTCTATCTGTTTGTTTCCTCGATTGAACAGAGTAAAACTAATATGACCATAATCCACTTGCCCGTATTTAATATTTTCACCACCAACCTCGTAGATACTGTCTCTAACCGTCTACTAAAGAAAATTTGATCAAGGTAATCAAGATCTACTCCACTATCATATACACGTCGAATATAGGAAACGCATTGCGGCTCCCCTGTACCAAATCCGATCACACGATCTCGATTCGTATTGATCAGTAGAACCTGCTTGTTCTCCTGTACGCCGAAGTAACAGAGCGTAGTTAATATCCCCGGCTATAAGCTACAACCTAAGCAGGCACATGAAACATTACACATAGAACGGTTTCGTAGGATGTCAAGGACGATGACATGTCCTTAAAATAATCATGCGCGACACCACAACAAAGAGAAATACGCCGTTATTCCGCGATCTTGGTTCGGAGAGGAAATGGCAGTGCAACACCTCGAAATATTTGTAGAGAAAGAGCTAGTCTAAACTATACAGCCACGTAAAATATAGAGCATTTACTTCGACGACGAATTTCGACTATTCCACTATGCGTAGTTGATAAAAAAAAGCCTTCCAATAAAATACTGCAAAGACATCAGACCATTTTGGCTGAGTTCATCGAACCATTTTTTTTTTTTTTTTTTTCACATGCACTCACATATTTAGTGTGCGTATTTAAACGATAAACGAGGAATGCTCTTTTGAGCACTAACAACAGAGATTGAATGTCACAATACGATGCTATAGTTATCGGGGCCGGTGTCATAGGCCCCACTATTGCCACGTCACTCGCTAGACAGGGGCGCAAAGTACTGATCATAGAGAGAGAATGGGCTGAACCAAACAGGTTTGTCGGTGAGCTGTTGCAACCAGGCGGATTACTCGCTTTAAAAGAGATGGGGATGGCTCAGGCAGTGAATAATATAGAAGCGATAGAGCACAAGGGATATTACGTGTCTTTTAAGGGGAAAAGCACGGTACTACCTTATCCTTTTAAAGACGCACCAGGACTGCGTATGTACGCTGTAGAGAAGTGTTGTAATTCGTCCAACTCGCGTCTCGTGACCGACTCTACTTTGAACATGGAGGAGTGGGAAAAGGACGAAAGATGCAGAGGTGTAGCCTTCCACCACGGACGGTTCCTCATGAACTTGCGTGAGATTGTAAAAACAGAACCCAACGTGACTGCGATCGAGGGCACAGTCACTAAGATTGTGTACGACAACACGGGCAGGGCGACCGGTGTTTGCGTCACTTTGCCAGACAAATCCACCAAAGAGTACAAAGCGAAACTCACATTTGCCGCGGACGGGATATACTCCAAGTTCCGTCGCGAACTAAACGAGACGAAACCAAAAGTTGGATCGCAATTCCTCGCGTTGGAGCTTTTGAACGCTGACTTGCCACAGCCTAACCACGGTCATGTGATTATCAACGATTCGCACGCTCCCGTTCTCATCTATCAGATTGGACCCTCAGAGACGAGAATGCTGTGTGCTTTTAACTCCGCTAAACTACCGTCGAGAAACGAGGTTCTCACCTACTTGGAGAAACAGGTTCTCCCCGGTTTACCGGCTCGTCTTCAACCTAGTATGAAAAAAGCTCTGGCTATGGAGAACCCATACAGAATTATGCCTAACCAGTTCCTCGTGGCAAAGCAAAACACCATTCCGGGCTTTATCTGCATTGGCGACTCCCTCAACATGCGTCACCCTCTAACTGGAGGCGGAATGACCGTGGGACTCCGTGACGCATCTCTCTTGTGCAGACTTTTGGCACCTTCCAACGTGAGCTCTTTTGACGATACAGATTTGGTTCTCGAACAGCTCGCCAAATTCCACAGAGAGCGTAAAAACCTGGACTCGGTCATTAACGTTTTGTCGATCGCTCTCTTTTCTCTTTTCGCAGCAGAGAGCAAGTACCTCCATATCTTGCAATCCGCCTGTTTCCGTTACTTTTTGAGAGGAGGTTCTTGTGTCTCTCAGCCGATGGGTCTCCTCAGTGGGGTTATCCCACGGCCGATGGTTTTATTCCGCCAGTTTTTCACAGTGGCATTCTACGGAATACTGTGGAACTTTCAAGATAGAGGTTTCAACGTTCCTCTTGGCCTTTACGAAGCGTTTATGATCTTGGCTACTGCCGTGAGGGTATTCACTCCGTACATGTGGAGCGAGTTTTTGAGTTAGATAGAGATGTACCACCAATTCCGATAAAACCATCATATGCGGATCTTCCGATAAAAGTAGATTATATCTCGTTCAGCCAAGGACAGCCTTTAATGAGGCATCTGATATATTGTGCGCAATTTTTCTCCTTCATTCCACTGGCTTCCAAACAGAATTTGGATGTCTCCCACTTTTCAAGAGTGGTGGTATTTTCGCACGAGGCACCACACATGCAGATCCAACAGACCAAATTTACCGGTGACAGCACATTACATTGTTTGTTCAAGTCATGTTTTAACAAAGCAGCTAACACCTTCGGTTTATGCAATAGATATTCACACTGAAATACTGAGAGAATCATATATGCTACATGTTTTTCACTACTCGATCTTCAATAAAGTCAGGGAGATTTCTTTATCAGAGTATCCTTTCAAAGGTAATGGAATGCATTTAGTATCCGAACCGTTCTCTTCGAGGCTTCTGAGAGCTTTGGTCCCAGGCTGAGGCTGGAACGCAGAGGACAAGGTTGTCGTCAAGTCGTCTGCTCTTTCGTATATATAGTGGTTGTTGGGCTAAGCATTGCCCCACAGACTGTTGGGTAAAGCATTGTCGATGTATTGGATCAGCCGTCGAATGCAATGCACGAGGAAAAGGTGATAACGATAGTCATTCTTCATGACCTTTATGACCATTCCACACAAATCCTATGTATCCTCTTGCAGGGGTAATTAGTGTATAAAAGGGAGATAAAAGACTCCAATTAAGTGGCAGCTTCAGGCTAAATCATTTACCCGAAAACATTAAAAAGGTACGTGCATCAGGGCCGCATTTTTTTCTCATTTATTCCGCTATACGTCGCATAGGACTTCCTCGTTTGTAGACCTTGGATGGGAATCGTATGTCAGCCATTTTTCCGTACCCATCGGAGAGTAGTCCGAATTACCTTTGATAAACGGTTTTGGCGGACGTAATTATGATCATCTTGACTCGGTAGCACTGTTGCATGTTACTGTTCGTTTCTCGTGTCCGTTTTTATGAAAGAGGACTTTGTCACCTACGACCAAAGTAACATCCTGGTAGTGTTGTTTGAAGTTTCCGAGTCTCTGTCATAACCTATCCGTCAGTTGCCGAATATAACCTTTTCTTTATTTTGACAAGTTAGATTCCCTTCTCTACACTCTGGTATCAAAACCGATATGACTGCCGTATCCTCAAATGGAGTAGAAAGACTCAACAGAACTGAGAGGCGTTGCGGCATCTAGTAGCCGAACACCAATGGTTAAAGTATCCTGGTCCAAAGCATTTCTTTAGGACTGTGCAGCCTGATGACATCTCGCCGCGATAACCAAGTGATCTCCTCGGTTGAGTCTTGTTTGTGTGTAGACAGAAAATTTGTCGTATGATACCATAGTCGCGTTAAACCTTGTAAAGTTGGAATATCACAAGTCGATGGTGTTTCTCCACCAAAAAAGGGAACATATAGAGATCATTTAAACAAGCGGATGTCGAGTATTTCTTCGTAAGACCCCACGTCCTTCTTGACTGCCTCTGGTAACTTTATCCACGGGAAATACATAGTCGTCTGTGATCTGGGGACCAGAATGAACAACGGTGAGAAATATTTTTACCCGCTTTGGGAAGGGTTCACCGGTCGATAAAACTTTGTAGATTGTCGCCAACTCCAGATCAGTCTGGAGATCTGTTCCGCGATGCAACAAGTTGTGGCATGGAAATAACACTCGCAAAAGTGGCAGAGCTTTTGCGTGAGTGTACGTCAGCAGCTGTGTTAACCCGGAACGCTAACAAAGATTGTAAGGTCTCTCTAGCGTCAATCATTTCTTATTCGTTCTATCTAGTTTATATAGAAGCTTGTGCGTGAGTGTTAATAATGGTCACGTGCAGAGTGGTACCTGACATCCCCCAAGGTTGCTTTCTAAGCCCAGAAGAGTTAGTTCGGAAGGTTATGCAGACGCGCATAAGTGCCAAATAGATCGCTAGCAGTGTTTTTGAGTTGGGATGCGCTAACCCATTGTTCTGTTCCATCTACAAATTTCACGAGCATTGACCTTTTGTTTTCTTCTG
>PPLB01008144.1:0-11171 GCA_003706365.1 Citeromyces siamensis
ACGATGTGAGGTAGCACCTTGGTGAGCCTACGGTTGACAACCGCAGTCAGCAAATGATACCCGATATTGGTGAGACTGATTGGTCGCCAATTAGCAAATGAGCGTCTGTCTCCTTTTTTCGGAGAAGCTTCAATTGTACACTATTAAAATCGCGAGGAGATCCAGGATGCTGGTGCATGTGATTTAGCAAATCAAGTAACCAGGGTCCCAGAACGTCAAATTCTTTATAGAAGAGGACATATGGGATACCGTTGTCCCCGGGAGAACTCCCTCCTTTGCAATCTGTCCGTGGGCACGAAGCGGAAGATAGACTGAAAGTGCTGAGTAGCTCTTGTCAATGTTGCGGCTAGACCGACGCAGTAGGGTATGTGGCAGCCTGAGTCCGCAATTTGATTCTCCGGTTCAAGGACTTGTATGTTACTCCAGTAACAATAGCCCGCTCTTGCAGAGACTGAATAATGGCCTTGAACTTGCCATATTTGGCAGCAAGGTCTTTGGCAAGACCATTGATGCCGACCATTATGCTGTCCCACTTCTGACAAGAGATGAGCGTAGTGTCATTCTTAAGGTATTCTGCACACCGGGGGATTAAGTGTGGACGCAATTTATCATCCGCCAGAAGATTATTCCCTATATGGAAATAGCCTCGGCCTATTTCAGTGCCGAAGTCTCGCAGAGAGAACGAAATTCGACGATGTGTAGAATATCTATTATCTGTGGAGTCGATTAGTGTGCGCTCACACCAGTCTACCAGTCGCCAAGAAACATAGAAGCGGTCAAGTCGACGCGCATTTCTATTCGCTCCCTGGAAATTAGTAAACTCTTGGCATGACGCAGTAGCCGGATGAACTCTGTAGGTATCGTGAAGTCTGTGCATCTGTAGAAGTCTTCTCAGGTCTATAGTACTCGAGTCATGCCGTAAACGGTCTTGCAGGTGGTGATCCAATGTACGTAATATACAATTGAAATCACCACCTATGACAAGAAGTTCCTGCTGAGGGATTTTCAGAGACAGGGACTCGAAGAGGGTCCCTCGAGCTGCTGTGTATACATTAATCAGATGTATGGGAAGATCATTGATCATCACCTTCACGTCTGATATGTACTTGTTAAACAATGGGTCGTCAGATTGGAGCTGCGATGAGCTGACAATTGTGAGATCTTTTTTTAGCAAAAATAAGCTGAGAGAACTGAAAGATCCGACAACATTATACTCACGGAGTGAGCAAAAACGTTGTAGTTCATTAAAAGATTGGAGATCACGTAAGCGTGTCTCTTGAAGGAAAAGAATTGTAGGGTTAACGGATAGGTAATGATTTACCTTGTTTAAATATTCAGGCGACCCTAGGCTCTGTATCGATTATGATTTCTTCAACTATCCGTCAGTAGAAATTCTGCATATATGGGGAAATGGTTCCCTTTTCTTTCGTGTGATATGCCAAATTAGTCGAATTATGAACATGAAGAGCTGTGGCTCGGATCACTAGGTATTACGTGATGGGGCAGCTGTCGCCAGTCACAACATTTCACGCTTTCGGGACAATGATCCACCCTCGGCTATGTTACCTAAATAATCACGTCATATCCGTTGATGTGAGAAACTGGGAGCAGCTTGAGCTGTGTAGTAATAGTTTTTCGTATCACTTTTACTGGAGCACGAATTACACAAAGAGGATGCATGTTTTCAAGATAGCTTCAGAGATATGATCAATGGCATGATTTGGGTTGGCAGAACTCAACTGATCTACCGACTAACACAACCCAAATATTCCCATTCCTAAGTGACGTGAAACTGCATATGCATGCTACATCGTACGATTAATCGAACCTCTTGTATATAGTTCTACTTTCCAACAAGAGTGGCGCCGTAGGACTATAAACAAAAGGCCTTAAATGGTTCTCCTCACAAGTATACACTCTAGAATGTCGTATCTTAGCAAGTAGGACAGGCAGTCCATAGGGAAACTTCCTAGCGGATAATCTCATGTAGTGGACAATATATTTGCAATAATTGAAGTTTCCGCGTGTCTTGTTTATTAAGTCCTGACAAATGTGGCCCGACAAATGCCCAATTCTCGCTGCCAATACAGATAGCGATTGCACCGCTTCTTATTACAAATGGACTTTACACCATGGGTTTTCAACACTTCAGGTTTGCGTTATTTCAGAGCCACATCAACAGATGGAGTCAAATGACCTAAATATGCTGTTGGGTATGCTCACGTCAATATCGTCACTTGTCGTCCGCGTATGTGAGCCACGCTTTACGATACGTACTGCTCGCAGCGTATATCATAAATTGACGCTTCATCCCCACACTTCAGCAAAGAGCCTCCTATTTTAGAGACATTTCCCTGCATCATCATGCAACGACGATCGATGCAACACGTCTAAATTGGTCGAGGCTTCGCCCCAACACAAAAATAAAGTTGGGCTGCTAACGCAAATCACTAGTGGTTGCCAACCAAATTGGGCGATGTCTTCCACCTATCCCAAATAAACTTTATGAAGATGCATCTTTAACCGAGTAAAGAAAATTTTTAAACTTTTTTTTTTGTCCTTTTTCCTTATTTTCCGCGCTTCCCAATCGGGAAGTGTTATCACATGCATTCGTTGCTCCGGTATAAATTATAATCGCGCAAAAACAACCGCCTAATGGAACCAACCACAAACAAGTTCACCAGTTCCAAGTCTCTTGATCATATCAGGGCGTATCCACTGGTTACGTCGCTGGTCCAATTTTTACAGGGTTTCACATTGTACAACTACTTGGCTTCCCGTTTGGGAACGGCGTCTGACTACGCGAGTGCACAGGTCTCCAAGTTGCCTCTACTGGCTCATTCCATCGCCAAAGTGGACGAGAAAACCGAGCTGCTCGTGCTGGGTAACCTCGATAAGGCGTTCCCACAGGTGACAAAGGCGAAACCGAGTGATGTGGCGGCGTACGCCAAGTCCAGCCTGCCGGGGAAAGCGGTTGGATCGCTCGTTGCGAAATGGAGATCTGTCAAAGATAAAGCGGCCAGGTTCAACGTGTCGGCAAGACCGAAAATCAACCCGTACCTGGAGCCCGTGAATGACAAATTGCAGGGAATCATCGACTCGTACTTGCCCGCGACCGGAGTCGCAGACAATGCCGCTGAAGTCATCGCAACGCCACCAGAAGATGAGATCGAGAGGCTGTACACATTGACTTCGACCGTGTACAACAGAGCAGCACCCAGGATGGCGTCGCTGCCGGGCAACGTTTCCAGCCACGTGCAAACCACTTTTTCGTCTCAGAAAACGGCGGAAACGTCGCTGCCCTCTGCGCTCTTCAATACGACAAGACAACTCTCCAACGAGGCTTACACCAACGTGAAACCAGTGGTGGTGGACCCGCTCCTCGCCAGGTACAAAGGCTCCTCCGACAAGGCTTTTGAAACTTTGCACTCTGTGAGAAACGGCGTAGACCATGCGGTGGAGGAGGCAAAGACTGAGGCAAAGAAAATCGTCAACGGCACCTCCGTCGCGAACGGAGAGTAGGCCATCTGGAGGTTTATATATTTGTTATTTATCAGTGTTATTTATTGTTTTCCTTTAGCGGTTGGGTCATGTAGATGGTGCAACTCTGAAACTGTGCATCACTTGTAGGCAGAGGCCGTAGACCGTGGCAGGAATATTAGAGAGGGCCATGTCAAAGAGGCTCATCAATACACGGTATATCGCAGTTCTGCTACACGAGACATAATACGTGTATAGAGGTGGATTCTCGATTGATGCAATTTAGCAAACAAAAAAATGATCTCTCATCTTCTGGGCCGTAAAGAAAACCATCTCGTTATTCCGCAGAGAGATCAAAACAGGTTATGGGTCCAGTCGCGTGACCCGCTTTTTCTCAAATTCACCACGACCCTCGGATCTACTCACAGCACCCGCAATCACCCGTTCTCCCATTGTGGTGACACGCAAAGTGTCTCTGGAGTTTCTCCTCATCGTCAAAGCTCTTACAACACAGCGAACAGGGGAAAGCTCTCGTGTGCGTCTTGTGGTGTTTGATCAAGTTGGACGACTCGTTGAACCGTTTCCCACATCCGGGGAACTTGCACACAAGTGGTTTCTCGCCCGTGTGGGTTCTCATGTGGATGCTCAAAGACGACGAGGTTTTAAAAGCTTTGTGACAGTGCTCGCATTTAAAAGGCTCCTCCCCCGTGTGCGTCCGTATATGCTGTTTAAGCATCAGGTCGATGCTAAAGGATTTCTCGCAGAACGGGCACTGGAACGGCTTGTGTCTCGTGTGCACATGTAAATGTCGGATGATTTTCTGTCGCTGCGTAAAGGGCTTGCAATTTCTCGAACACTCCTCCCAGTAGCACACGTACAACGCCTTCCCCGAGGTTATGTGGTGGGATACGATGTGGTCGGTGAGCAGCTGCGTAGTCGGGAATTTCTCACCGCAAAAACAACCATCCTCGTTCCACCTGCACGTGTGCACCTCGTTGTGCGTGGCTGGCGTCTCAAACCCGTGGGATCGTGGGATATGTTGCACGAACGAGTTGAAATCCGCCTCGAAATCACATTCTTTCCACTCACAGCGAATCAGCCCGTCAATGATCTCGTTGAATTTGTGGTTGGACAAAACGTGGTCCGCCAGTGCCGCGTTTGAGTCGAACTTGGGTCTCGAGCTCTCCACACCCTCGCACGACGGGAATCCGCAGTGCAAATGCGGTTCCGGGCTCTCGCACAATTCTCGCAGCCCGTACTCCACTTTGGCCCTTTTCACATACGGCTCGTCCAAGCTCTCCGGCGTGAGCTGCGCGTTGCAATTGAACGGAGACGTATCTAAACAGTTGAACCAGTCGTCCGAAGGTGGGATAGAGTCGATACACGACAGGTCTCGACAGATCTCCTCGTTGAAACACGACAGGAAATCCGTCTTGTCGCACGTAACCTCAGCCTTGTGGTGGTGGTGGTGGTGGTGCGGCTCATCGGTCGTCTCCTCAGAATGACTCACGTTGCACATCGCAATAAGCTTCTCATGACTCATACCTCGACATGACTCGTCTTCATACTCTGGACTCTTCATGTAGTTTTATTTTCCACCGTTTTTTTTTTTTTTTGTTTTTTTCCACCAGCTCTCTTCACACCGTGGTGGTGATGGCATGTACAAATCCTCACACCACGCACCATTCATCATGCACTACCCACTTGGCGTGCGTTCACGTGCAGTATCTCATGGTCAGCTCCGTCAACTTATTCTTGTATAAAGTCTATTCCAAAACTGAGTAAACGTCTACATATTCCTGTAGAGAGACATTTAGGATGTTAGGATAAATTATGCTCTGCAGTGTAATGTATTATTTTTCGTCATAAGCTGGTGTGTCCTATTTCTATACAGCCCCGACTGCAGTGGTTTTATACGCTGATATCCATAGAGAATGGTAGAGTGACTGGTGCCTGCTTTTTTACACTTCCTCTGCCCATAGCTGTGAGTAGTTAG
The DNA here is from genome assembly GCA_003706365.1 of Citeromyces siamensis. Taxonomy (NCBI): domain Eukaryota; kingdom Fungi; phylum Ascomycota; class Pichiomycetes; order Pichiales; family Pichiaceae; genus Citeromyces; species Citeromyces siamensis. The sequence goes on from PPLB01008144.1 coordinate 5,477, forward strand.
TTTATCGTTTCATCTACGTTATTCATTTCGCCTTGGTTTACTTGAAATTTTAAATCCGTATCCCCTTTCTATGTGGTATTTCTGGTATCAGGGATAGTGTGAAATATAAAACACTCTCTTTTGTATTAGGACACCTTCCAGGTATTCTGAGACACTCTTGGGTTTGTCGTTTGTATAGCTGGCACCATCATTGTAAAAAACACTTTGTTAACATTAATTCCCATTTCGAGTCATCGCGCATCTTCGTGAGGGTCAAAATCGTCATCTCAATGTTTTAAAACTGCGAAGAAAGTCCGTTGTGTATGATTCTGAGGTTGATGATACTATATGCAGGTGCATGGAAAGCGTGCACCTTCGTGGACGAATTCAGTAACATTTAGGACCACGTTTTGTCCGGACCATAGTACACACACCCACTTTAATATCAGAGATTTTTTAACATCCAGATTTATCACAAGAGGAACAATGAGCTGTGAAGTTTGCATTCATAGTTTTCACTATCTCGCAAGATTTGTCAATTATCTGCACAAGGTGATCAGAGAAAGTTATCTCGTATTTGTTCGACACGCAGTCACTTGGATTGGAATGTAGAAAAAGTCTTGGTAAACCACAAAGACTTGAAGTCTATTTGATAGTGCTCCTTTTCTGACTCAATAGACAGAAAACCTCAGGGCGCCTTTGTAAGGGAGCTCGGATATCTTGGAAGATGGAAAGAACAAAGCGACACAATCCTCTGCTGAATCAGTGTATATCGCATTGGTAATGACTTCAAACGGTTAAGCCAGGCTATACGTTTCTTGAGGGAAAGTGATCAACGCCCACCATTTTTTACATGGACAGTCTAAGGGCTGTCAGATTGGAAACACTCCCCATGTGGTACGTAATCGTCTACGAGACTATGAATTTGAAATGAAAATCATTGTTGGAAAAATCAAGCTACAGACCTGCTGATTAAACGTGTAGGAACATATGCGTTATGCAAAGACCAAAACTTTTGGCCTGCGAAACAAACAAACGTCACATAATTCAAACCGCTGGCATGGTTTTTCTAAACGTACCACTTCGGCCACATGATGCCATGCCAGGAATGTCTGTCAGCGTGAAAGTTTCCGAAGTGGAACTATTCTACAGGAAGGTTAACAGGATGTATCTTAAAGCTTCTGATGCGCTCATGTCGTTCAGCCACATGGCAATATTGCGACTCTACGATAAGAGTACGATAAGAGTGCTCTGCCAGTCTGTGGATCTACCATGCCATCTTAGTTTTCGAAATAAAACAATCTTGAGGAATGTTAAAGACCCTTCAAATTGAGCCGGCTCGCTTGCTCGATGCTCCATTTCTTAAAGACCGGCGAAATCAGTTATCTATTTCAACATTAATTGTCAACAAATTATTTATTAAATCCATTGTTGAGACAGACGAATTTTAATAATTAAACAAGACTTTTCGAATTATAACAGATTGCAATTTCTATTAATAATAGATTTGAAAACTTCTACTAAACCTTCATTGTCGCTTTCCTTTAGTAGCAAGAGATACACAGAGGCGCTGGTACAGAAGGTCAAGAAGTACCAATAGAAGCAGAAAAATTTGCAGATTGTGACCTAAGTGGGAATTGGTAGAAGTATCTGGGAATTAAGAAAAAAAGGAGAAAGAAGAAGAGGTGCCTCACTCCTGGTTTAGTAGCCGTGAGCATAATGTCGGGCACTTTCGTTTAGCGATGTCCACTGGGACATCATTCAATAATCTATTTAGGATATAGTATTCTAATAATCTACATCTTAAACCATCAATTCCAGATTTAGTATGTTCATTGTTACGGCCTATGTTTATAAATACTTGGATTATTGGTTTAAATTACTTTAATGAGAACAAAAAACAATCGCTCAACGAAGCGTAGAGTAGATAGAAAGATCACAGTTATAGCATAAGTCCATCCCGACTCACAGTATGTAAATGATGCGGTAGACTGCATAAGCCGTTAGGTCAGGTAGAGGACGTCATTAAAAGGTCTCATTGACTGCTTCATACGCTGTGTGGATGACTGTCTTTATAAAACGCCATCATCTTTATTTGGATAAGTTTTTGTTCAGTAAATGAATGCTCAATTGCCAGTGCTAGTATTCCCAAACGATCAAGAAATACTTTAATGGCTGAAATCTTGCAATATACATTGCTCCAATAAATTTCTCTGTGTCCCGGGAACTTACTCCTCTTTCCCTCCAAGATTGCGCCCTATCAAACTGTCGAACAGCGACTGGACTTTTGTATTCTTCTTCTTTGAAGGTACCACTTCCACTAGCCATTTCGGCTTTATAATCGTGGAACGGTGCATATATTTAGTATGTAAAAGTGTGTGATAATACACATACTCTGCGTGTCTTGTCACGAATAATGCAGAGGAAGGATCCATTTTTAGCTATACTCTCTATCACAAGGAACGTGGAAACCCCTGCCACGCGTAACAACAAACCGCTTTCGACAGCCAAGAAGACTATGCAATTGATGGGTGTCCTGCACAGCTTAAAGCAGCAGAAAGGTCCTTTGGACCTCCCCCAAAGCCCAAGACGGTATTCTTCGCATCGATCCGGCTAGTAATTTCTGACCCTATGACACAAATGCGTTGGATTGTCGCACATGTTGATTCTGATTTAAGCACACCAAAGCTGTCTGGTATCTGTTTCACAGCTAGTCCACATATTACATCAGGATATTCATGCAAAAGGATGGAATTTCAATTCTTTCAGTGAAGGATAGTGATGACTATTGTTACTCAGAGAATCAACCCCGGTGTAACCATTACAGCTTGTGTTTGCAATAACCCATTTCTTTTGTAGATGCTACATCGGCAAGACTCAGGTATATGACAGAGAAAGTGCAGCTATATCGATACCAAACACCAAGTGCATCCTGTCCGATGTGGCATAGAATGGGTCGATTTGCTGTTGTTGAAAGGGTGGCCCACTTATGTCGTGAGAGATATATCCACCCCGTGGAGATAAATTAAGTCTCCAAGTAGACTCGTGATGTTTGTTTGCATTACCGGTGGATAAAACAGGAATATTTATCGTGAAGACTTTTCACCATGCATCAGAATAGAGATCGTACGATATAGAATCAATTCGTACATCTCACAGGTCGTTGGTTAACTTACGTCCGATGCACTTGCAATAAGTAATTATAACTTAGAAACAACCATAAATGAGTTATTCCATGTGCAATTCTGAGGGAGCTGAGCTGGGGTCGGACGTGGCGTTCTTTTTGGTATCGATATGGTACACTCCAAGATATGGAAGAGATGCATCTTGCAGCTCCCGTTGCGTCCCCTTTAGCATAGCTATCGAAAAGTCCACACAAAATACTTTTCTGACCAAGTTTGTATCACCGCGACACAATTCAATTCGGTGAGGCCTGCCGTAATACGTAAAAGCTGCTTACATGTCTCACTCACCCGTTTGAAAGCACGTGCATGTATGAAATTGCACTGTTTCGAGCATTTATGCTACTCCCAGCTTTGATAGACGTTCAACAACGTGAGACGATCTCCCTTATTGAATCAACCATTAGGTTTATCCGCTTTTCATGATGTTTTTTGGACGGAAAAATACAGACAGCACAGAAAGGAGAATAGTAACCATCTCTTCAGCACATTCTAATTCTACCGGGCCAAGTAGCGTCTTGGCCATGGCTGGATCCATCGGGAAGTCAGCCATTTTCCTGCCTATCGGAGTGATGAAACCTTCAGAGTGCAGTGTAGGCGTGTACAACGGTTCGAGTAAGCATCGCATGTGTGCGCGGTGGGTCCACGAATTCTAAAATAAATCATTGATTCCCATCGCCTTGAGCATCAGAATAGTGTGTGAAATGTTGGTTCTTTGGATCTCTGTGATAGTATGCTGTAACATCTCAGGCTTGAACGTTCCGTGTAACATTTTCCTGGACCAATTCTCCCGCCTCTTCCAGCACGCTGGTTTGCATGAGCTTGTGATACTGGCGACACGGCAAGAGAATCCATCCCTACCTAAGCGTTGATCTTGGCAAAACCAGGATCCACCACGTACCTTATTCCATCTATCGTGATGACAGTTTCTGCTATATTAGTACAATGCATTTGCGAGTATTGGCACGAGCGGGCTCGAATACCTGAGACTGTAATTCTGCAGGAAGAGCAGCGTACATAGTAGCTGAGAGACCAGTTTTCTCTACCAAAATTTTAAAATACTTTTATTTCCAAAACTAAAAAACCAGAATCCGCAGCCGGCTCAGATCACAGACCTCGTCCGTGCACGATGACGTAGCGCCTTCGAGAGAATACCTTCTTACGAATCACCCAATAAAAAAAAACAAATCATCACCTGCAGTTCTCACCAGTTTGTCTGTGGGGCTCGGTCTCAATTTATTGATACAACTTTTATCTCGCGGGTTGAACATGGGCACACCAAAAGACGTAATTTCCCACAAATTCCAGCTCAGTCACAGGAATTGCGGCAACATGTATCCAAGTGTAATGTATCCCAAGGAAACTGTTCATTAATCATGAAAACATGGTTGTTGAGTACCTCTTTCGGGATTGACGAGTTTCCCGTGGTTGTCTTTCTCGTTGAAGAATGTTTTATTTGGTTTCTCTCGACTACACGGTAATGGCTGACACTTTCACTTGCCTCATTCGAGGCTGTGTTTCTCTTGAATAACACACAGTTTTGATTTAGGTGTATGTTCTGACTATTCCACCGTGAATTGTCTTTTTCTTTGGCATAAGTGTACTATCTTTTTCGTAGAAAGTTTAGGTTAAGGTCACCTTTCTCGTCTATATAGCATGAGTCGTGATGCGTTGAACTTGACACTGGGACGAACTTTGAACAAGGACTGCGATTCAATTACCATGTGACAGCTCCTGCAGATATCTTGAACAGCTGCCTGGCTGGGAAGGTTTGCGATCAAGCACATCAGCCCTGAACTTCGGGTTGTCGATGACGACAAACTGAAAAAAGCTCTCGCTTACTGACGTAACTTAACTCTGTCAATGAAGGTGTGCCAAAATGATGTCCTCTGTTTCATGAGCTCCGCGAAGAATCCTCAGAAGTTGAGTTCCTCTGTCGTTGCATGCGTTCCAATTCATTCCTTCCAAGCCTGATCCAAAGCTGACAGATGAATGGGAAGAGCATCGAGCTTCTATGTCAACTCCGTTTTCGTGTGAGAACTCTGTGTACTGAGGTATGAGACTAGCTTGAATAACACTCATTTGGATTTTCAAGGACAAAGGCAGAGCGGATGCAGTAAAAGTACCACAAATCAATTGCCGCATAATTAATTGGTGCAACACAACGTGATGCCCATCTCGAGAAGTGGTCTGATTGCCCATTTGCGTTCACTAATGGAGCATCTTCTCGGAAGCTCCTGAAAGACTAATGTGGAAAGCCTGAGTATGGATGCTTAGCAAACGTGCATGATCAGAGTTCGGATGATGGAGGCCTACAATACGGGAAGACGGATCAATACACTTTCCAAAGAGTTTCAAAAGATGGACAGAACCGATGAATGCATCCTCACACCATGGATCAGTGGCTCGTCCCTCAACCAACAGAGACGCTCGATGTATTCTCCGACAAGGCAAAGTTGCCTCCATCTATTTTAGAGGCTGTGTCGCAGCGAGAAATGCCGCACCCGCTTATATTCCAAATCGAATTCGGGTCA
>PPLB01008145.1:2855-16948 GCA_003706365.1 Citeromyces siamensis
AAGGTCTCTTCTCATTGGGCTATGAGATTTTGCTGAACCCGGTCCTCAGAGCCTACTTGATTAAAGACGCCTCTACCAAAAAGAATCCGTTGAAAAAATGGGATACCTCCATAAATCATGCTACCCTTATCGCAAAAAACACTGTCTCCAAGCTGCGGATTTATAACAATGTCTGCCCGAAGCTTTCGGAAGAGAAAATCTCGAGATCACGAGAAGGAAAGATTAGTGAAAGGCATCTCATTTTATGGACTGGCAGGGTGGCCTGCATGCGGCTTTATGCGCAGCAACTACTCTTTTCCGTTCAGTCTCTCCCAGAGACCAACGGACCAGCGCCGCCGGGAGGTATTTTCAATCAATATGCCGGAACCCTCAAGCTTGACCCCAGCCAAAGAGTTGAACAAGGAATATTCACTTGACAAACTCTCCAACGTCGTCCACCACTATGCCCGCCGCTTGATGAAGCTACTTCCAACTTTGGTACAAGCTGGGTTTGTACCGAACCGTGATCCGAAAACGCATATCCAAACGTTTCGGGTCATAAGGAGGAAATTATTGGTCATGACTGTTCCTCCCCCGATGCGGCTATAGCTCAGATTGACGTTGAAAAAGCCTACGGCAAACGTTCGTGGGACTATCGTTTTGTCTTTTGGAATTTGGTGGATTTGCGGAGCGCTTGATCCAATTTATCAAGAATACGACGTGCAGTCAGCAGACGACTGCTACACCGATAGTTCAAGACATTAGGAATAACGGAACTAGGCTCCCAGGGCGCCGTTCAGGTACGTTCTGGAGTTCCTCAGGGCAGCCCGATTAGGCCGTCTCTCTTTGTTCTCTGTATGGAACCTCTTGCCAATGACTAACTCGCCAGACTGAACCTCCATGAGTTCACAGAGACATGGGGGCGAAATTGAACCTGGAAAAATCAGACTTGCTCACCTTGAACGATCAGATAGAGCTACTAAAAGCTTTGAGGTCATCGAAATATACGGTCAGCCGCTTTAGGGACTCGAACCCGCTAGCATAGTAACAATGTTTGCCTTCAATTCATCGGTCGAGATCCAACCGGATCGATTCGACGATTTGGCTCCGGAGTTCAATTCACAGAAATATCATTTATTGGTCGACCCGCTCCAAACCACTAGGGTCAAGTACCGGGAGGCGACGCTGAGAACGCATTCAGCTCTGCTCCCCTGAAGCGATCAAAGAGCTGTCTGATGATGACCTTGTTACAGGAGGTGGTGCTCTTGAATTAATGCGGAAGACCCAGGAAGCTGCTGTTGGTGATTCATTCGACAGGAATTCTGGAGCAGAAAAACCCTCTGAGGAAGAAAGGGAGAGCAAAAACCCTTTCGCATTTCCAAAAAACACCTTCTCCCTAAGTATTACTCTTGGTTCGAAAACAAAGCATCTTGTAACGTTTGTGGAGCACCTTTATCTACCAAACGTCTCCATAGCTCTACTGGAACTTTGGTAGACATACGAAAGGAATCACCCATCTGTGAATCTTGGGCGTTTTTTTAATACACTGGAATAAAAAGTCCTAGTCCCGTTCTTTGGTTCCAGTCGCCCTTAGGACCTTCAGGTATGTTTTGGTGGAGGTGTGGGTCACTGTCCGAGTCCCACATAGGGGTACCGTGCTGCAAGTGGTGTCTATCGTGTGTTAGCAGTGAATCAGAAAAGGAAAACTCGTCCTGAAAGGTATGTGTTATTTTGGAAACGAATTTAGTGCTGACAAACTCCCACACAGAAGTAACCATACTACAGACTACGCCTATGATCCAAACTTGACAAACTAATTTAGTAACAGTTGATTCGACTTTCATTCTGGTTGTACTCGACAAACACTCTCTCACATTAAGACTAGAGGAAATATCTTGGGCGAAATGGAACAACAACAAAAAAGAATGCAATGAAACGTCTACGTATGAAATCCAAAAGCTGACAGCCATGTCGTCCGACCCTGGTCCAGGGCAGAAAGTATTGACGTCTGGCATTCATGATCGGGAGGTGTTTCCAATTGTAAAGGGATTCTTTCCCTAAGTCTTAGAATTTCCCTCTGATCGAAACTCCCACTGGTGATGTCAAGTTGGGGATTGTATCAAGTCAGCTTCGACAGCAGCCCATCGAAATGAAAGAGAGCTGAGGTGACGGTATAAAAGCCGTGAGCCCAGGAACATCATTTGGATAGCTCCTCACCTCACACAATCGCCTCAAAATGGATTTCCCGTGGTCCGTGTATAACGATGTCTCGGAATTTAGCAGATAACCTTGAGCTGTTGGATTTCCTGTCTAAGATGGTAGACATAATTGCGTACCATTTTCACCTTGCACAGAAGGATGAGATGCAAATCGTTTTAACAGCCTGACAACTATCGAAGAATGAGCATCTTCCCCGTTGGCAGCGATATATCATGCGGAATATCGATTGCAATGAACTATTTTCGAGCTGTTCTATGAATTTGTAAGCTACACGTTTTTTTTTCCTTTTTCATAATTCTCCCACCACTTTGCAAATGGCTTTAGTCAATGTTTTGACGTCTGCATCTTCCATAATGTAGTTTGGCATCACGTACACCAGCTTCCCAAAGGGCCTGATCCACACTCCACATTCGACAAACCTCTTTTGTATCTCACTCATATCATAGCATTTCTCCTTCAACTCCACCACACCGATTCCCCCCAAAACACGAACTTGGTGGACCTTGTCGTTTTCGCCCAGAGGAGAAAGACCCTCTTCCAGAAGAAGCTGCAACCTCGAAACCCTCTCTTTCCAGTTCATCTGGTCCAGCATCGTGAGAGATTCGAGTGCCACGCTGCACGCAAGTGGATTCCCCATAAACGTCGGACCATGCATAAAACACCCAGACTCTCCGTTGCTGATGGTGTCTCCAACGTGACTCGTGGTGAGCACTGCAGAAAGCGTCATGTATCCTCCCGTGAGCGCTTTCCCGACACACATGATATCTGGCGTGACGTCTGCATGCTTGTAGGCAAAGAGCTCACCTGTCCTGCCAAACCCTGTAGCGATTTCATCAAAAATGAGCAGGATATCATACTTGCGACACAGCTGCGTGATCCTCACGAGGTACATTTTATGGTGAAACACCATACCGCCTGCTCCTTGTACGATCGGTTCCATGACGACCGCAGCCAGAGTACGGTGGTTTTCCACAACTATGCGCTCTATAGCTGCCATATATTTTTCGTCCCATTGGTCGTAAAACCCGCACTCGAGCGGCGGTGCAAAGATATTCTCGTATAGGTAGCCCTTGTAAAGCGAATGCATGCTGCTGACCGGGTCGCATACAGACATGGCACCAAAGGTATCCCCATGGTACCCTCTTGCAATCGACAGGAAAGTTCTCTTGGGTGTTCCACGTGCTTTCCAGTATTGAAGAGCCATTTTTAACGACACTTCGACCGCCACAGATCCGGAATCTGCGAGGAAAACTTTGTCAAAGTGTGTCCCCTTGTTTAACATGAGAAGCTTTTTGCACAGTTCGATCGCAGGAGAATGCGTCAGCCCACCAAACATTACGTGGGACATCTTGTCTATTTGGTTTTTCGCCGCACTGTTCAGCCGTGGGTGATTGTAACCAAATATAGTGCACCACCACGACGACATGCCGTCGATCAAGCTTTGACCAGACGACAGGAAGATCCGGGACCCACTTGCTGATTCAACAGGGAAACAAGGCAATGGGTTTATCGTAGACGTGTACGGGTGCCAGATGTGTTCTCTATCGAATTGGAGGTCCATGACTTATGAAAACGGGGGGAGGAGGGTGTGCATAAATATGCACGCGAGGTGCGAGTCACCTTCTTGTTTCGGAAGGTGCACGAGTCACATGCACCTATATATGTGGGCCCCACGCAAGGTGAAACTTTATTACTTTTGATGTCTCGTTCAATATTTGTTACTGGAACTGACACTGATGCTGGGAAGACGTTCGTATCATCTCTGCTTGTACGCAGATGGAATGCCCGTTATTGGAAGCCCCTGCAGACGGGGCTGGAGACGGATGCAGGTGATACAGCGACTATTAAATTTTTGAACGGTGCGGAAAAACTTGAAAACCCGGTATATGAGCTCCAAAAACCACTGGCACCGTGGAGAGCTGCGCTCCTTGAGAACGTGGAGATTGACTATGGAAAAGTTGTACAAGCCCACAGAGAGCTATTGAGTGATGAGAGCGTTCTCATCGTGGAAGGGGCAGGTGGGCTCATGGTTCCAATCACCCAGGAAAAAATGATGGTGGATCTGATAAAGGATACCGGAGCGTCTGCAGTGCTTGTTGGGCGCAACGGCCTCGGAACCCTCAACCATACACTGCTGAGCTTGAACCTTTTGAAACAGTACGGTATTCGTGTATTGTTTGTAATTCTTTCCGGTCCCCTAAACGAGGATAACGCAGAGGTGATTGAGCAGTTGGGTCAGGTAAAGGTGGTTCAAATTGACAAAGTGTCGAGCGAGAGTCAGTTGCAAAGAGAGATTGAAAAAATTCCGGTAAACGATTGTCCACTTTGACACATCATGAAGTTTACTCTGAATGGTTTTGAAACCATGCCCAAATTATGTATTCGCAAAACGTATGGTTCGTCTTTTATCTTGTCTCTTAACCCATCTTGAAACTTTTAAGTCAGGTTCCCAGAACGGGACCATCACTTAAATTTTGTTATGAATGCAAATCGCATTTTGGAGTATTTCATATCTCTTTAAACAGGTATGACAACTATTGAAGACACATGCATCCTGAAGCATTAATATTGATTTTTAACTTCAATGCAGTAATGAAAAGTTTATAGTTTCATCCTACGTCTTGATGCATATCGATGGATGCATCAAGTCGGAATTGCCCTTTGTCCTTTGCCCTTTGCCCTGTTATGCACGGTGCTGCATCATGCTGCACCATCACGTATAGACTCAGGGTGAGGGTGAGAATCGAGACGTAGTGAAACGCTCAACTAATTACATACAGTCCTTATATAGTGCACCTAGTGCATACCTTACGATATATGAATATGCACGTCTCACCATGTGCATGTTCAACAGTTTTAGTTTTGGTGCCAAAAGAGTTCAATTAGAAAGAAATCTTCTTAAAAACATTATGCATAAGACTTGCCCATGGTGGACGCAGGATGGAATCACCACCGCTCGCTACCATGCAATAATATACAAAGCTCCCCTTCTCAAACCTTCTCCATCTCTTCGACAGAGGGACAGGTGCACATGAGATTCATGTCCCCATAAGTGTCGTCCAACCGAGAAACAGTGGGCCAGCACTTGTTTTCCTCAAGGAATGGCAAGGGGAACCCAGCCTGCTGTCTCGAGTAGTCTCTCTTTGCCCACTCCTCCTCCGAGGTGAGCAGCACATCTCTGAGGTCATGCGGAGCATTCTTCAAGAGGGCTCCGGAGGACTCGCCACGTTCCACTTGGGATATCTCCTCTCTGATGCTAATCATACTGTCCACAAACCTGTTGAGCTCGTCAAGGTTCTCGGACTCTGTTGGCTCCACCATGAGGGTTCCTGGTACTGGGAACGACATGGTCGGGGCGTGGAACCCGTAGTCCTGGAGACGTTTGGCAACGTCGATCGCTTCGATTCCTGTTTTCTTAAATGGACGCAGATCGATGATAAACTCGTGTCCGCAGTAAGTTTCCCTGAATAGGATCTGGTAGTGGTCCTGGAGTCGGAACATCATGTAGTTTGCGTTGAGCATCGCGATGGTGGATGCGTAGGGGAGGCCCTTTGCGCCCATCATCTTGATGTAGGCGTACGAGATGGGCAGGATGGATGCGGAACCAAAAGGCGCAGAGGACACCGCGCTGATGGCGTTTTCTGAAACAGGCGAGAAAACGTGGCTCGGCAGAAAAGGGGCCAGATGTTTCTTGACACAGATGGGACCCACTCCGGGGCCGCCTCCACCGTGCGGGATGGCAAAGGTCTTGTGCAAGTTCAAATGGCACACATCAGCTCCGAGGTCGCCAGGGGAAGTGAGCCCTACTTGTGCGTTCATGTTGGCTCCGTCCATGTACACCTGACCACCGAATGCGTGCACGATGTCTATGGCAGTTCTGATTCCCGGACCAAAGAGGCCGTACGTGGATGGGTACGTGATCATGGCAGCAGCCAAGGTAGATTTGTGGGTTTGAGCTTTGAGTCTCAAATCCTCGAGATCGAGCATCCCGTTCGAGAGACACTTGACAGACACCACTTTCAGGCCTGCGAGTGCTGCTGACGCTGGGTTGGTTCCGTGGGCGCTGACAGGAATTAGAACAACGTTTCTCCTTTCGCCGTTGGACTCGAGGTATCTTTTAATAACGCTGAGTCCCGTGTACTCGCCCTGGGCACCAGAATTGGGCATGACGGTGGTTGCGTCGAGTCCCGTTATGTCTGCGAGGTCCTTTTCGAGCTCTTGCACGAGCTCTGCGTATCCTTGGCACTGATCCTTGGGGGCGAACGGGTGGAGTTGCGCGAAGCCTTCCCACGAGAGAGGGATCATTTCCGTTGTCGCATTGAGCTTCATGGTGCATGACCCGAGTGGGATCATCGAGTTCACCAGCGAAACGTCCTTTCTCTGCAGGTTGTGCAGATACCTCAACATGGCTGTTTCTGAGTGGTGGCTGTTGAAATTCGGATGGGAGAGGATATTGCGCTTGGTGAGCGTCGACGAAAGCGGCTGCGGTCCGCTGAACAAGGTGCAAAGTTGATTGAGCTCCTCGCGGGTGACTGTTTCATCGAGGGAAAGTTGAACCGTTGAGTCGTTTTCCTTCCACACGTTGAACCCGAGTGCGAGGGCCTTTTGTGAAAACGCGTCTGCAGAGTCCACCTGCACCGTGAGGGTGTCGAACCAAGATTTGTTCAGCAGCTTGTAGTGGGAGTTCCCCACACTTGCTGCTAGTGCGGTGGTCATCTTGTGCACTTTGTGTGCAATGTTGGCGAGGCCGTCTGGTCCGTGGTAAACCGCGTAGCACGCGGCAATGTTTGCCAGAAGCGCCTGTGCGGTGCAGATGTTGGAGGTGGCCTTTTCCCTCTTGATGTGCTGTTCTCTCGTCTGCAGGGCGAGTCGCAAAGCGGGCTTGCCAGTTCTGTCGCGTGACACACCCACGAGACGGCCGGGCATTTTGCGTTGCAGCGAGTTTGTCACGGCAAAGAACGCGGCGTGGGGCCCGCCGTACCCCATCGGCACGCCGAACCTCTGGGACGACCCTAGCGCGATGTCTGCGCCGAATTCTGACGGAGGAGGAAGCAGCACCAGCGCCAGCGGATCACACGCTGCAGCAACAAGTCCACCGGTGGCGTGGATAACTTGCGAAATGCGTTTCAGCGAGCCCAACTCAGGAATGGAGCCGTCAGACGTCGGGTACTGGATCAGACATCCGCATACGTTGTCCGATATATCTGACAGCTCTCTCAGCCCTTGGTCGGACAGCAGATCCAGCGATCTGATCTCCACGCCGAGCGATGCTGCACGGCCCCGGACCACGTTGCTCGTGTGCTGCCACACAGACTTGTCCACCACGTAAACCCGTCCCTTTTTCTTTTTCGCCCAACTCATGCTCATCGCTTCTGCCGCCGCTGTTCCTTCGTCCAGGAGCGAGGCGTTTGCCACGGGGAGACCCGTGAGATCGCAGATCAGTGTCTGGTAGTTCAAGAGACTTTCCAGCCTTCCCTGACTAACTTCTGGTTGGTACGGCGTGTACGACGTGTACCATCCTGGATTTTCGAGTAGATTTCTCTGGATGACACTCGGTAAGACCGTGCCGTAGTATCCCTTCCCTATGAGCGACTTGATTTTTACGTTGTTCTTTTGTGCGACGCTCTTTAAATGCGCGAGCATCTCACGCTCCGTGAACCCGTTCTTTGGCTCAACAGAGAGTGGCCTCCTCACCAACACCTGCGGTGGGATCACCTTTTCTACAAAGGAGTCGAGGTTTTCGCAATCGACCGTCTTGAGCATCTGTTGCACTTCGTCAGGGCTCGGCCCCAAATGGCGGCGGGCAAACGTATCGAGTCTCGTGGGAGAATCTGCGCTGAAGAGCGATTTATAAGAGAGGCGTAGCGAAGAGGAAGAGAACCTGCGCATGGGTTGTAACGCGCGCGGTAGCCTTGGTTTATATAGCGCGGCGGAGTCAAGAATCGGAGTCAGCAAGGGTTTGCTGATATGCACGAGAAGTCGCCAACGGAGTCACAGAGCGCAAAGTGCCGTCTCATTCATCCATGTCAGATACAAGAGTCGCAAAAGAAGAACATTAAATACTTCTCACCCACCAATTGATTTATATAGATCCCCTTTTCTCCTCGATATATATGATGATTATTAATGATGTCCCAGTTTTGTAGAGTGTCTGGATGCGACATTATCCTCACGGGTTACTAAGGCGCGATGATCACATGCACGAGGTTTCCTTCCCCTCTTTCTTTGCCACTATAAAAGGCGTCACTCTTCTCCTTTTTCCTCTCATCTAGGTTTTATTATTCTGTGATTAATATACCTTTTTATTACTTTGCAGATACTATCAATCCACACTTTGGTCACAGTCTACAATCTTCTGCCGCTATTGGTCCCTCTGTATTTCTTGCTACTAGAAGAATACGACAGATAAAGTGGTGATTTTGCAAGCCGCACTGGCTTATCCCGCTGGATAGTATTATCTCTTACGTCACCTCGGCAAGTTGGAGATTTTTGGACCCGTCTATTTGGATCCTTCTGCTTGCCATCTTATCCCAACATACACCGCATCTCATCTGAATCCGCTCTGTGGAGTCACTTGGACTGTTTAGAGAATCTCAGCCCTACTTGGACTACGTTTCGGCCTGCATCTTGGCTGAATCTCGTTTACTTAACAAACTCTCTGATTGCTCAGTATGGATACTGAAAATTTGGAAATATGAGTGTTCAATCTGGCGCTGAGGTTGTTCAACCGCTGCCCTTCCAACGTTCACTCTGCATGACCAACATCAGCTGAGATCCTGCATGCTCAAGCAGCTGCTTCTGCGTTCAAAGAAGAGCCCGCGTTGATGAATGTTAATGTCGGACAGTTCGTTCTTACTTTTCCTACCTCCGTGAGGTCGGACTTTCTCCTTCTCTGTCTTCATTATGGTGATGAACGAAGTGGAATATGGTGTGAAGGCATATGTTGCACCAGGAAATCTACTTTTTGGTCAAAGTTTCCAAGTCAGTAGTACGGTGGTGTTCCTAATTCGTCGCTGAATGTTTTTACTGTTCCCTTACGGACGACCCTAACATGGCAGATTCCGATGTTGATGTGAACTTGGTTAGAAAATTCCCACCATTTTCAATTACTCCGGACTGGGCTCTCCATTGCACAGAACGCACTTTCTGCGGATGATGAATACGTTCTTGACCAGATTAAAAATCTCCGCCAGGCTTTCTTCGTTTCTGCTGATGAACCAGGGTTTTTGAAATTGAGCCAATCAAACCTCAATTTACCACAGACGAGATTTGGAATCTTTGTCCCTATCCACTACGGAGAGAACAATTGATCATTTACAGGAGTTATTGAAAGTAACAATCTCGAAAAAGTTTGCTTTCTGGTCCCCAATTGGCGAGCTACAATTTCGCTGCCTACCACAAGGATTTGTTAACTCCCCGTCCATTTTTCAAAGAATAACTTTGGAGCTTCTTGGTGATGTCATCAAAAATGTGTTTATCTACATTGATGATATTGTCGTCTTTCAAGATCATTAGATCAGGTTGTCCAGGTTCTGACTCGACTTGTTGCGATAGGTTTCAAAGTCAGTGTCAAGGGATTCCACCTGAGTTCTCGGCTTTTATTTCCGTGACGGACGTCGCTACCCTCATGAATCGGCAACCCAACGCATTTTAACAGCAAAGAAACCAACCTTCACAAAAAGATCTTTTCTTGGATTGGTTAACTTCTACAGAAAGTTTATCCCCTCCTTTGCTGTAAAAACCCTTTTATGCCTCTCGAAGAACCATCATGTTCATACCGATTGGACTGATGAGCATGAATTCATTCAACCACTGACCAAGTTGGATTACTCTGATAGTTCTGTGCACAGATGTAGATGGAGCGAACAAAGCTCACGACATAATCTCTGCTGAATCAGACTATATCTCACCGACCTCAAACTGTTAAGCCAGGCTATACCTTTCTTAAACACCTTGCTAACTCTTTGTGGATGATCGCCAAAGAGGAATGAATTTGCAACAAGTTTCATTGACGGAATGCTGACAAAACCTGTAGGAGCAGATGTGTTACGCTGTCTAAGACCAAAATTTCAAACAAACGTCAACATCAGGCGTTGCGTACTGGTAGTGCTAGAATGGTATTTAAACGAAACGGTGAAAGAAATGTACAAATTGCGGTGTGTTTTGGATCAGCAGCCATACTAAGATGTATGTCGAAAGCAGGAGAGAAAGGGTACCTTTTTCACTTCTGATTAAAAAGGTCATTCCTCGTCATCACGCGTACATGAGAAAAGCCATTCTTCGTGACCTTTATGCATTCGGATGAGAATTCCCCACAATCCCATTGCATGCTCTTGCAGGAGTAGTTGGTTTATAAAACCAAAAGACAATTAAGGAGCAGCTTTACGTACATCATTTACCCGAAAAACTATTACTACGAACGGTTGAACTATGACGAACTACGCAAGCTGGCCCAGTTCCTCGCATAATCAACATATTACACTTACCACAACGTCCCGCCGGTCTTTCTTATAGACCAACCCATATATGGTACTCCTCTTCTTCCGCTTGTACAGGACTTTTAGGTAATGGCGTTCCTCTGTTGGCAACCGAGTCTGCTCAGGTTACGCAGTCCCAAACCCTCACTCGAAACATCCTGCAAGCTTCATCACCACCAGTAAATCCTCTACCTATGAGTATGTAAGGGTTGGTTGAGGATCTTTTTGTTTGATGATACCTCTCTATATATCCAGCTCTTATATACGTTAGGTCTTGCGTTAGGGTAAGGGACGAGCCCTATTAGGGCTAGGACCTGACATCCCCCCTAAGGGTGCGGCAGTACCTTAATATAGAACTCTTAGAATGATATACCGGCATTTTTCGCGTAAACCTCATGTGCTGAGCGACGTAATGCCGAGGCACAGACCCATTGTGCAGTGTTGTCTGCAGACTTCACTAACATGGAGTATGCTCTGTTGATGGTGACTAACTCCTAATTAACCTAAGCTTTGAAGAAATTCTCTGTAAAGAGAGTTATCAAATTGCGGTCCTCTATCCGACTGTACGATAGCTGGGACCCGCTTAAAATATTGTGAACGAGTAGTTGTAAAATTCCTTGGGTAGAAAGCGTACTGGTCGTAGGCAAGAAGTGGCACCTGCTCGTTACCTTATCGACGACCGTCTTGTTGTGGGGTGAACAGGATCAGACGCTTCAGGCAGTCCAGTTATAAGGTCGATGTTGATATGTGACCATCTCTCTTCAGGGATAGGGGATAGCTCTAGTAAACCTTGAGGTAATTGGTTGCGTGATTTGACTTTGAGACACGGGAGCAGCTGGCGACGTAATTGGATACTATCTCAGTTAACTTTGGGAAAAAATATTTGCTTCGTACTCTTTGCAGCATGCGGCGTGTGCCGATGTGGCCATCCAATGGTGCATGATGCAGTTTGTCTAGGAATGACTGTAGAGCATCTTGTGGAATGCATACTTCCTCCAGGACTTTGGTAAAAAAAGGGTCTCGTGTACAAGTCTGCCATGACGTTCTCGGTTCCAGACAAATGTTTTATGGTGACATTGAAATGGCCAATACGAGCAAGCCAGCATTGCCGTTTAGGAGACAAAGATAAGGAATCGTTGTTGAAAATATCCTGAATGGAACTCTGGTCAGTCGGCCGTCGATGTAGAATTGGAACTTTTCCAATGAGAAGATCACTGCAAAGATCTCCTTTTCATGGATATCCCAATTACTTCCTCGAAACAGGTCTCAAAATGTTGCTATCGGACGGTGATTCCTGCAGTAAGACAGCTCCAACGGCGAATTTCGACGCGTCACAACAAGATCAAAGCTTTGTAACTGATATATGATGGCGTCTTTTAAGTGACGGAATTCGTTTTCAGTCTCAGTCCAAACAAAAGGTTGATTTTTCTGCAGCAGATTGGAAAGATGCTATATGGTCCTGGAGTAACCATAATGACCCAAGAGGGTCTTAACATCACCTTTCGACGCGGGCTGTCCAATGCTATGGATAGTCTCCACTGAGGTAGACTGGGGCCGTATGCCATTTTTTATGTTATGTCCAACCCCAATTTCAATTTATGCTGTGCCAAAAAACCTAGAATGGTGTCCAGGTGGGTAGCATGAGTTTCTGGGTCAGGTGCAATTAACAGGTCATCCATATATTGTCTCACGTTTTGTAGCTGTTTGAAAATAACAGAGAACTCAGAAACTCCGAAAAAACATGAGGCGCCTCAGAGAGTCCAAATGGTGGAACCTTGTACTGGAATTTTCCTCTTGGCTTCAGAAACGTTGTAAATACGTCCAACCTGAGCAAATCAAGGGACTGAACTTCTCAAATTTCAAATTTGCACTCAACGTTTCCCACGGTGGAAAACAGTGGGGGAAGGGATCGTGGCCATTTCGGTAATCGATGACCATACAGAGGTTTCCGATCTAGGCTTAGGTACAACCATCGGGACGGCATACCTAACCGTAGAGGGCTCAATTAAACCTGCTTGCAATAAACGTTGTACTTCGCTATCAATAAACTGGCGGTGGATGTCGTTATATTTTGCAAGGGGTCGACAAGGAAGATTGTCGTAGACTTTCTCGTCAATGTTTATCTTGTAATCAGTGGGTCTATCGACTGCTGTGAAAAGCGTTCGGTGTTTCCTCAGGATTTTTTGGATCGCTTCAGGAATCCGCTGTTGCATTTGATGCTCACGTGAGTCTGCTTTGGCGATACTTGCTTGAGATACGCAGGTGGACCCCGCTAACACTTCTTTGGAGATGCCATGAGTAATCTGAGCCAATTGAGTACCTTGGACTGTGGTTGGTGCTTTGACGTTATTGGCTACCGGGTTGATGGGTGCTTGAGTGTTTAAGATGCTAATTGACGGTTCACCCGAGAAATCTAAGTGGAGAGTCTTCCTAAGATAGCTTGCTCAGATTTTTCAACGCCAAAAATGTTTTAAACGGTGTCTGTTGTGATGAATTCGAATTCGAAAGTATCAACTTTTAAGTCGTAGAGCGCCATTGAGAACTCATTTGTGCCAAAGTGGGGTTTTCCATCCACTTTTCCTGACCACCGCTTCGTCGATGAAAGACGCTGAAGCACCTGAATCGAACAATACAGCGAGATGAAGGGATTCATCTTCTACAGGTACTAAGTGGAACTTGTGGAATTTGACGTAGATACTCCATTGAAGGTGGCACGTGTGGTTCCTTTGGACGTTCGAATTACTTTCTCTTTGATCGAGGAGTTTTGAGTTTGTCCTTGATCGAAGGGCAGATGCTTTTCCTTCGAGAGTTTGTACAGAGTAAACTCTAGTTGTCTTCTCCAGCGTGACTGATTAAATGATTGCTGCGTGGTGTCTGAAAGCACCGTGAGCGAGAATCAGGACGCATCCAGGTATTTCATTTCCACTATCTTGGAAAAATCTTGCTTTGTCTTTTCAACTGGTAGCCTGATCAGGTTTTGAAAGTCTTTGATTCTGAGATTCCTTAAATCTTGTTCATCGGGGTTTCTGTCGACAGGCGTAGCCAATTTATGGATAGCAAAACGTTGTGGAAAGACTTGTTCTGCATGTTGTTCAACAAACAGAGGTGTCTCATCGGCAGCTGCAGAATAGAGCACTTCAACTCGAAGGCCAGGTCTTTTGGAAGAGACTTGCACAGTGAATCTCTTGGTTTAAACACGGAGAAGGATGACTCTAACTTGTATCGTGGTGTTTTAGCTGGTTCGGGAGTAGTGCCAGTTGGTGTTTTTGAAGGTACTCCACTAACTCGGAATGAGCCTCAAAAAATCGTGGGGGATCGTCCATACTTGTGTAATCTATAATCTCTATGATGCCACCGATAAGGTCCATATACCGATTAATTCCTCACCATTGGTATCCTGGATAGGATAAATGATCC
>PPLB01008150.1:0-11340 GCA_003706365.1 Citeromyces siamensis
TCCAGTAGGAACAGACTAATGAATTCGGTTGCTCCGCTTTGGTACGACATTCGTCGTGAACGCACATGTATGAGAAGAGTCATTCTTCATGACTTTATGCATTCGAATGAACATTCCCCACCAAACCTATGCATCTTCTTGCAGGAGTAATCCGTGAATAAAAAATGTCAAAAGACTGAGATTAAGGAGCAACTTCAGGTAGAATACATCGTTTACCCGAAAAAAACGAAAGGTTATTTGAATACCTGGAAAGAAAGAAAACTATGAGTGTGAACTACACAGCTCAAGCTGCTCCCAGTTCCTGATGTCCTCAACACCGTTTATTCCACTCCAGTGATGGAGTGCTTGTATCATCATTGTTTATATTAACCTCTGTTTACAATTTCTTTCTGAGAGAGAGCAGCGATTTTTTAGACCAACCACAGTATTCGGCTGTCGCATGTGAATATGTTTTTGCATTCTTCTAGTTAAGGGATGACGGCCGCATCAACTAGAAAAAGAATGCTCCATAGTGGCAAATGTCTCTTTATTGCAGTATCTTGCCACATCTATGGTCTCGACTGAGCAATCTACACACTATATAAAGGGGATAGCCTCCGTCAATTGTACTGCGCATAACAGATCAAAACAAGACAAACTTGACAGCTACCGTAAACCCGACGTGCGCTGCACCAACAAGCCCCACCAAGGGAAGAAGGCGATGCTCTTCAGCGTCCTTGGATATCAGATAAGTCTTCATAACGATTGTTATTCCGCTCACTGCCCCACCGAGAGCGATGCCAACCCACAACACTATGGTCTTTACTGAGTGGTTCACGATCAATCCTTTAGCCAATATGAGTACAGCAACGGGAAGCCATGAAAGGTTGGAGTAACCATATATGTCCACCAATTCAACCAAACTTAGAATATCGCTCTTCCAATACAACTTCAAAAGCATGTACGCAGCTGACGGGGCGAGAATGAGGTAGCCATAAAAGAGGAAAATAGAGCTCATGAGAAGCTCAAAGTAGTTTGTCCCATCCCACGAGCCGGTGAGCGAGTAATTTATCTCATCACTCAGAGATGAACTGAACACAAGGGTTGCAATTACCATTGCAACAATCCACAAAGGTCCGTACAGGTCAGCATTCGTCGTTTTGTAACTGAAAGGATTAAATGATTGACCACATTTTGATAGAAACTGTTTCGTGGAAACGTCAAAGTACTTTTTATAGTTATCCACCGATAATATGTTCATGCCGAATGAGTTCGACTCCCGTGGGGGTGGTTTGTAGATCCCTCTAGCAACAAGATTCTCCCGTACACTCTGGAAATTTCCTCTGAAGCACTCCATCGTTTCGGAGTTTCTGAAGTTTTTGAATTTCACGTGGTGTAATTTTTCCCTAGCCGTTCCAGGAGCCTGCCCCACGGTATGGTTTTTCAAAATGCCGTTGTAGCTAAACTATCTGACATCTCGTGTATTGATTATTCGTTGTGGCCGAACTGCCACCAGGCACACCATAAAACGATTCAATTTCCATGAATCAAGCTACGACATTCCGGAGATGCGACTTGGACGCTAGAGATGCAGGATCGCAGAGCTAGTCATCTTCTGGCGTGGAAATTTTTTCACCAACCCAGACTTACACCAAGTCCACGACTAACTCTCTGGATCACATTGTAATCGCTGGGGTTTCTTAGAAAAATCAATCTACGATGCACGTGTTCCTTCAAAATCAATGAAAGACGTAGTATTAATATAAAAAGCGCTTTTCATGCCATACCTACTGTCCGATGACATTAGACTCTCGCTGTAATAAACTTTAATTTCAAGGAAATTTACCGCCAACAGTTTACATTTATAAAGCATAAAGAGCTTCTGAGATTTTTGTGTGAGATAAGGGTACCGTGGTGTGTGGATATCGATGAAGCTGTCTCGACAAACGCTAAAGCCGTCTGAATTCCCTATTGAAGTCTACTGGAACTTCCGGCTGGCTGTAGATTGCTATCCTAGTTACACGGAATACGCCAATCAGCGCGTTTCAACCAAAATATGGCAAGAACTTGGCGTTGCTGGCGAAGACTTTGACTCTCTGGATGCAATGGATGACGATTTGGACGATGACGAGTTGCTACAGGTGACTGAAACAAGGACTGAAGAACGGAAAATCTCGCATGTAGTGGCAGATCTTCATCTTCACCAAAAGTCTATAGAAATGCTAGACAAAACCCTTCTGCTCGACTATAGGGTTGTGTCCTCAGCTTTGTTGCAGGGGGACGAATACGATTTCTTAGTATTGGGAGTACCGGACGGGACAGTACTGATCACTCAGCCGTGTGTTAATCGTGGTCAGCCGTCATTGCAGGTTGTAGAGAAGATTTCCCTTGGGAAACAGATGATGAGCATTCGAGCCCACGGGAATGGATTGGTGTTCGCCGTAACATTTGACCGCATTATTCGGTGGTTCAAGCTCAACAAGGCAAGAAAAATTGTTGAGTCCTCCACAACGGTATCGGATGACTGTGTCATCGAGAGCTGTTTCTTGCACAATGACGGGCTGCCAAACCATTCGCTTTACTGTGCGCTGGCGCTCGACAGTGTGAACCAAAAGCTCACACTTAAGCTCTTTGAATACTACATGGACACTATGCTCGAAGAAACTATAGTGCACTCGCATTACTTGCTTCCAAATTCTTTTGAGATACCCAGGTACATGGTTAGTCTGAGGAACTGCAACGCAGTGATGTTTGTATGTGAGAAGCGAATAGTTATCAAGACTGCGTACGCAATCTTGGCACAGGAAAACATTTTTGATCCCGGATCAGATCTCGGTATTCCATTGGAAGACGACTCCATCAATGCTATTTATCATCCTACGGAAATTCTTCCCAAGTGGATACCGGAGAACGAAGAAATATTGGACCAGGTTGTTTTCTGCACGTCAAAAAGGCGGTTGTGGGTGTTGAATGTGCTTACAACGTCTCTTGCCCCTGTGGAGGTGGGTACACTCTTTACCGAGGCTGATTTTTTCAAGCTGGACTCGGAAAATCGGCTTGTAGTGATCAATTCCCAGTCGCAGTTGAAGTTACAAGTTTCGAAATCGGCCTTCCGGAAAAAGGAATCCTCTCCAAAGTGTCTGCCTGTGGTAGATTGCAACATTGTGCCGACAAAACAATGGTTTTCTAGAGCATCACATGAGTGCTGGACCCTATCCCCGCATTGTGCTGCTCTCCATCACACGGGGATAACGGCAGACAGAGCTACGCTGCATGAGACATTCTGCGATGTGTGCGACATTTTTACCATTCAGTCCTTCTACGTGATTGTCTCTTTTGGGAATTACAGCGAGGTCTGGTGCATGGACGGCGAGCCACAGTTTTGTGGTATTCGCCTCATAGGGATTCCAGTAGGGGTTGTCCCACTGCCCAACAAGGAGTTTATCTTGGTGTGCGAGGACCAGCTCTACCTGTGCGACATTAACGATGGGAGTGCAAAGTCCATGGAGCTCAAAGTGCGTATTATGGCGTGCTCATATTCATCTGAGCGGATCGCGCTCGTTTTTGACACAGATCACATCGAAGTGATTGATGTTCACCTCAACTCCATCCGGCAGTTTTCAGACAATAAGGATGTCAGCTGTGTGCAGCTCACGGCGACTCATCTCTTTGTGGGCTCGTTCTCACCATCGCTCATGGCGTACAGGTACGATGGAAAATTTGAGGAACCGTTCAATATAGAAGTTGCAGGTAATTTTCAGGGCATTCATCGCATCGCCTGGTGGCCTGAGAGGAAGCGATACATCGTTACCTCCAAAAACGGACTTTATGCATTTTACAGTGAAAGTTTTGCTCTTTTGAAAGTGGTTCCGTTGGAAAACTTTTCACTTGAGATATTGATGACAGAAAACGGCGTAATTCTACAAGGATCATTCCTGTGGAAGCTAGACTCGCATTCTGACTACCCGATTCCCATCTACGTGTCAGAGTCAATGTCTCGACCAATAAAAAAGGCAATTCTTGTGCCCTCAGATGACAACACTCTCCTTCTGACGGTGCGGAGATCGATGCTACAGAAAGTTTGGGTCAAAAATAACACGGAAAGACTATGTACGAGAGTCAAGTTGCCCATTGATGCTCGCAAGTTCTCGTATTATTCTCACTACAACATGTTGATTGCTGTGGGAAATATCGGTGCAAAGCTGGCATTTATAGATGTCTCTTCCAGAACGCTTCTCGACTTTATGAGTCAGCCCGAAACCATTTTTTCAGAGGAGGAAACCCCGCTGTGTGTCAGAGAATGGTGTGTAATGAGTAGCTCTCACAAACGACACATTCAGGCGCTTATCGGGTGTCGACACGGAGAAGACATGGGGAGTATATATATCTTGCGCTTTGAAAAGGTCAAGACATCGGTTAAACCTTTTGTGGCGGTCACTGTGCTCCACAGTTGGCGGTGCGATGGCCCTGTACACTTCATAGAGCAGATTGATGCCTCCTCCATCGTCTACTCAAGGAAAGACTGTGTGTTTCTTTCACGATACAATCCCAGTATGAAAAAAATGGATGAGCCTATAATCATTTGCCGGTGTCCCGAACCCATTGTGAAGATGGTTGTCGGGAGAGACCGGCAGATTGTCCTGGGTCTTGCCAACGGGTATATTCTAATCGTCACAGAAACATCGTCAGGATGGGAAAGTGTGTTTCACTCGACAGGAGTGAAAATTCATGACATTCTTCTAGTCCACGATGACATGTTCATTGTAAGTGACAAGCTGTCATGTTTGTTGCATGTCATCAAGTATGCGAATGGAAACTTTACCAACGTTTGCTCTGTCAACTCAGACGTTGTTGGTCGGCTCGCAAAAATAGGTTGCATGCCGCAATGGGCTACTGGTCTTTCCAAGTTTGCCACTTTCTCGGTCGGAGGAGAAATATGTCAGTACACGGAGATTGAAGGGGTGGACGAAGAGGTGGAAAACCTAGATCATTCCAAAGCGCATGATTTTCTGAGACATTCAACCTTGTTGTAGAGGTTTGCTGTCGTTGGTAGACTAACTACCACTGAGAGGAATACGATAAACCACAGAGTAATCCACGCATATTCGTATTAGTGTCTGGTTTACATGTTTGAAATTGGGCAGGTCTATTTCGGTGGCGAGATTCTCGTAATTTTGGCAGTTTGAACAGTCACCGAATTTAGGTGTCTTACTTGCGATGTGCAATATAGACAAAACGACTTGCACGTTTACTTGTCTCATCGTAATCTGTGATAGAGGTTCTGACAATGAGACTATGTGAGTTTTCCACATAATACATTATTGATGTCGAGAAGATTCTTTTAAACGGGACCAAATTTTGCACAAAAACCGCGACCATTGTTTTGAAATCCTAGTTGGTATTGCGCTTATTCAAGTCTTTTTATTGTACTTATAAAGTCTTAGCATCTTTGATTTCGGTGAAACCATGTGCTCATAAACCTCAAGTGAATATCTCCTGATACTGAACATATCTGCCTATATGACACTTTGAATCAACTAGGACTTAATCTAAGGAGTAGTCCGATTTTTTTCTGAGAACTGGGACGCAAATAGATGTAGTTATGTAATTCTTGATCCAGTATATGTCAATGCGGGTTATTCTAAAAATGCAAAATACCTCACGAAAAATGGAATGTTTCTGCCCGATTTGAAAAGAGATCACTCTCATAAAGCCTTTAGGACTCCACAAATCCTCTTTGTGGTAAACGGGGAAGCTTTTTATTTGGAGTATGAGGTATATCTTTATTTGAAACCAAGCCGTGGGAGAGAGGCTGTTGGTTTCCTAGCAACAACCCAAGACAGCTTTCTAGAATAACTCTGCACATAATCTCTCTGCGAAGAGTAGGCAGAGCAATTTGAATCAACGGTGCCAATTTTTCTGGTTCAGGATAAACTGAATTTATCAGGGTTCATCGTCAAGCAAATAGTCCCTCAGCAGTTCCCAATACCAGCTGATTAAACAAGTATATTTGATACAAACAGTGACACACTGTAGCTCCAACTTCTTGAGAACAGGCGCACCCTTATTACTGTAGTTCAGTTAACGACGCAACGCTTTGTAACTTTTTCTTACAATTTCCCTCTTATTCCCGGTTCATGCATCGGCGGTCAAAACACCTATTTTTTCTCCACGTCAGCCTTAATCTTGTCCAAGAGCCCTGAGATTCTCGGTCCCATTAGTGGCTGTCCTCTGTGGGTCTTTTGTGAATACTTTTCTTTTCTCTTTTGACGTTCCTGCTTCCTTTTATCAATCTCCTCGACCTTATTCTGAGCCTCCTCGAGTTGTATCTTCTTCTTCTCCAGTTTCCGCTGTTTTGTTTTATTAACTCTGTCCTGATATGTCATAACTGGCTTCTCTTCACGTTCCTTCTTTTCAGGTACAGACTGCCCTTCCTTTTCCAGCAGCTTGAAGTAATTTTTACGGATTCTCGCCCTGTGGACAAGGGACTTTTTAATCTCCTTTGCTGAATGTCAGACTACGTTATTCATTTACTTACTCTTTGTTTCTCTTCTATCAAGAGCCATGATGAGTCGTGTACCAACCGTAAAAAAATCTGCATGCACCTGCATGTTCACATCTCATTTGGTATAATGGTGTTTCTGGCTGCTCTCTTTTAGTCGTGTTATTCTTTGCAAATCAAACTTTTCAAGTAAACAATGTGTACTGATTCTCTATCCGTGGAACTTCTTACTGTCTGATTTCAGTTTAACCAACAGCTCCATATATAAGCTACTGACATTAGCTTTTTTTTTTTTTTCCTCTCTCTCTTAAATCTCGCTGTCACGTACAACTGTGTGAGTTCATGCGGAGAGTCGCCCTATGTACATTCGTATTAAGCTTCATTACTATAATTTTCCATATCGTTCAAATCTTTTGTCTGACACTACGAGAACTAGACGCAAAAGAGTAGTCGAGCTTTTAAACACTGACATATGGTTTACTCGATAAGAAATTTAGTAATCATGTTTTTAATGTTTACTATTTTTCTTCAGAAAAGAAAGGGAAAAACAATTCGTAATCTTTCAGCCTCTTTCTATAATATGTTCGTTATACAGGAAAGATTCAAGAGCTTCTAGATATACAGTAAACCTTTCTTTAATTAAGGCTAATTGTTTTATTGCTTAGGGTTTTATGTTTTATAATTAACCCATGAATGACTCATTTCTCAGTCTATACCCAAAGCATTCAATGCAGGGTTCATTTTTATCTCTTGAACAGAACTCACTTGGGACTTTGGTCTGTTCTTAAATTTGAATGTCACGGCATGTTGGCTCAAAGTCCAGGGCGGGAGGTAATCTCAGTACTCATAATTTGAGAAGCGTACAGCTACTCTCAGGTGTCATTAATACTCATGTTTTGATTAATAACGGTTAGTTTTCCTGGAAAATCCATTGGTCACAAAAAAAGATTATTCTCATTCCTGTGATCATGCCCATCTACCGTTTCAAAAGCAGAGATCAAAATCAGTACTTTGTTCCTCATGGTTTCTCAGAGTCTTCTCTGTCTTCTCTGTCTTTATCGACAAACTAAATAACCACTATTCGAAACACAACTACTGATGTCTACCAGATAAGTTCAAGTACTGAAGAAAACTGCAATGCTCGTCACACGAAAAAGGAAGTCCACATGCCTACACCTTTATTATCCCTACACCTCATTTTTCACTAATGAGCCGATGTGCGTCTTTACGATGGCCTTTTAATCCTCAAGTTTTAAAGCATGTCCGACATCAGTCGACTCACCAAGAAAAAGTGGTTGTGGCAAAATTTCTCGCGGACTTGAAAGATATTTCCCAGAATACATCTGGCCTGTATATAGACACCAAACGCAAAGCGCTCAAACCAGAAGTACAGGAAAAATTCAATTTCCTCTTCCAGACGCTTGAAACTGTAGAGAGGTTCTCAAGCGAAACTCAGCGATTGCTTCTTAGCAAGAGATTACCTTTGGTGCGATATTTAACCGGTGTGCAAAATTACCGTATGGCTTACAGGCTTCTAAGACCTGATTTTGATCACCGGCTGAAACCTTCGATAAAAGCTCTTGTTCTGCTCAAGATGAACAAACTGGACGAACTGGATCACTATTTAACTTATAGCATACGAGAATTTCCTCAGCGAATGGTGGACAGCATGCTCACCGCACTTGTGTATGACTGTGTACAGGTGCGGCGAAATCACAAACTCGGATTAAAGTTGTGGTGTCAGATAGCCAAAACCACATTCGGGAAGCTCAATTTCACCAGCAGTGCGAGTTATAAAGTTTTCCTATTTGCATTGAAGGATCTCGTCCCGCATGGACAGGATCCGCTGACATTTTTAAAATCCATAACAGGATATCTCACTGAACAGGATTTTGCCATGCTTATGTCCACATACATGTTTATACAGTTTGTGACCCACGAATCTGTGAAGGCGATTCCTCTTTGGGACTTCAAGATTGCTCATAACCTGCCAATGGACCCGATGGATCTGACGGTGGCCATGAAGGGCTATAGCGATCTCCATAACCACAAGTACGTGCTGCAATTATACG
This sequence comes from Citeromyces siamensis, assembly GCA_003706365.1. Lineage (NCBI taxonomy): Eukaryota > Fungi > Ascomycota > Pichiomycetes > Pichiales > Pichiaceae > Citeromyces > Citeromyces siamensis. The sequence continues at coordinate 8,554 of PPLB01008150.1, forward strand.
ACGAATTCTCATCGTTGAACGAAGACTCACAGTTTGATATTTTGCTGTCGAGTTACGGTGCAGAGCACAATTGGAGCGAAATGCAAAAACTATTTGAAGCCCTCTTCGGACGAGGCGAACTGCCAAATCTCACCCACTATGCCATCGTTATGCACGTCCTCGCAGACAGAGCAGAAACCGACTCAGTAGAGCTTCTTTACTCCCAGCTGCGCAAGCGAGAGATGATCCCCTCTATTAGCGTGTTTACAGCCATGATCAAAGTGAATATACGGTATGGAGACTACCCAAAGGCGATACAATGGTTTATGGAGTTGAAGAAAGCCGGTATCGTACCCAACGCACATTGCTATGAACTCCTTTTAGAAGCTGTATGTGGGATGGGAGACTCTGGAAAAGCGATTACACTTCTGGAGAGCATAATAGGAAAGACGCAATTGGAATCGCGAGTGTTTTTACCAGTTCTCTCATTGTGTGCGAGAACGGGGAATCACGTTTTGGCAAAGCACGTCTTCAGTCTCATTTCCAAAGCTGGACTGGTGCCTAATCTGGAATGTTATAGACAGCTGCTGAAGACGTTTGTCAAAGATCGCGCAACAACGCAGTTCATGCCGACTGTGAGACAGATGGTGAAAGAGAATCCAACTTTTAGGCAGTCACCCAGGTTCTACAATGTGCTCATGAGTTTCTATCTCGAGATGAACAAGAGCTCCAAGTTTAGCGAAACGTACAAGGAGATGATAAACAGAAAGGTCAAGCCTAACAACGAATCGCGAAACCTGCTTCTGCAGTCTCTTGTTAGAAAGAACCAAATGGACACTGCGGTTTCTCTTCTGGAACAGTATTCCAACTCTAAATCTTCTCCTCTGACCACATCCAATTTCACAGCAGTTTTACGTACCCTCAGCAATACTGGACGCTATCAAGAAGTGATCGATCTTTTCCCGAAAATGCAACAGCTGAATCTCGAGCCAAATCTCAAATGCTTTATTTACCTGATTAAGGCGCTTTTGCGAAACAGGAAGGTGGAACTAAAAGAGGAGAATCTGCAGATCGTATCCAACATTTTAAGCGATCTGGTCCGCAACAAGAACGAAAAGCTGCTGAGTTATCCGAAGAAGAACTTCCCGACAGTTCTGGTGAAGGAGCTCGTGTTCCAGTTGGCATCACTTCAAAACACTCAAGGTGCGCGTGACCATCTCAACATGTTCCTGGAGCACGCTTCAGGCTTGGACCCGTACCAGAACCTTTCTATCCTCGAAATGATGATGGCAATCTACGGCGAGGAGAATAATCACGAATTTTTCCAATCGGTATTCCAGGCGTATCTCAAGTTGATACAGGAGCACCGTTTCGACTCCAAGCTACCGTTTAGATTGAAAAAGACACTCAACAATACGTGGAAGTACAAGCTGGACCAGCTTGCCGACTATGGAGAGCTTCATAACGTGCAAAAGATAATCAGAAAGTTTTTCAAAATGGGCTTCAGAATAGATAACGAAAACTGGAACCTCACCGTCATCAAGCTGCTCCAGTTTTCGCTGGATCCAGCCTACCAATTTGACAAAAGGAAAATATTCGAGATTGCACTCGGTATCGCGGATTCCAAGCTCATGGGAGGGTTTATCGCGCATCGGAGAAGGGAAAAATATAAAGACGAGTCACTACATACGCCAATAGTGTACCTCACTTTGGATTCTTATAAGCAGGTTGTTGATTACGCCAGACAATTTCTCGAGAGGAATTTCCACGAGGAGACTGAAAAGGAGAAGTACGCTGCGTACATGCAGCAGAAGTTCCCTAGTGTTATGAGGAGAATGGTACTAGATGAGACGGAGTACCATGAAGTGAGCAATCTGCGGCTACGTTGACTGTATATATTAATCATTTACAAGCATGACAATACCTCCAGTGTCGATTGATTTCACAACGAATGACGGCAAATATGGAAAGTTGATATCGTGGTATATCGGAATGCCTTACGTGTCGTAAGGCCTGCGATGTTCCGTGGCGAACTTTCCATTACAATTGAGGATGTTGTAATAATCGCATGGCTTCCATGTTGAAACGTGCGGACATCCACCCTCACTGCACGATATCGAGTACTTTGCAATAGCTCGTACAGCCCTATTATTTGAAAATTGATGTGAATGACAACGATGAAGAGTACGTGAAGCAGATCGATGCATCGGTGTCTTGCAGTGTCTTGGAATTTCACACATGAAGCATGAGGAACGAATCGCTGTCGTGTTTCGTTCGCTTCCTGTATTATCGACGGGGAGTTCGGTGATGACAGCTATGTTTTCTCAACATCCAAATGGAGGAAAGTGTTATTTCTCTGTCAGCAACTTGAGCAGATCGTAGATGGCATGCGACAAATAGATCATTATTCTTAAAGTCGTGTTCGTATTATCCATATGATTATATTGCTGGTTTTATCGTACAAGAGCTATTCTCTGGCAGACGTGGAGAGAGAGTGCAGCCGAGTGTTTCTTAAACAACATACCTGGTGGAGTTATTGATAACAAATCATCAGGATTTGCATGCCGATAAGGCTAATCACGTCTTAATTCATTGTATGATTGAAGATGTGGCGAACTAGAGCAGCAAAAGTAGTTTTTCTGGTAAATGATGTATTACTACCTGAAGCTCCTACTTATTGAGTCTGTCTCCCTTTTATACACGAATTACTCCTTCAAGTGGATGCATAGGGTTTGTAGTGAATGCTCATTCGAATGCATAAAGGTCACGAATATTCTCATTCACGTGTGATGACGAGGAAAGACCCTC